>JAODUP010003153.1:0-13813 GCA_025642065.1 Paralvinella palmiformis | reverse complement strand
ATATAATTATAAAATGTTTCTTAACACCACATATTGATACAATATGCGTATCCCTTGCTTTGTCTGGACTACTCATCAGCCTGTGGGACAGCTAATTAGCTTTTCCTAAGCGACAAATATATCACGCCCACAAGAAAGCGACAACATGAAGGCTTTGTACAAAAAGCGAAAGCTTGTAAAATGTTACATTTGACACCACAGCTCCAACCAAGCACCACGTGCTTGTGCTTAATTGACAACTTAATGCATACATATGACAACTACTTTGATACCACAGTTTATATTCAACAGTATTTTTTTTTGTGATCCAAAGGAAAACTATCAGTAACATATTAACACCTCAGATGCTGACCTCGGCTTTATTCTGGGTTCGAATAATTACATATATCCAACCCATGTATGAACCGTATATATCAATAAATGTCCGACGGGTCTGGCGTCTGAAATTCTTCTCAAACTTAAGCTAAAAGGTAGACTTTTATAGGCAATTGGCGTGTTACCAAACATTACAGTTTGTTGACCACGTGAGACAATGTACACTAACTCGGTGTTGAATTAGTGAAGTGATTTAGCTAAAATAAAATTAAAGTATCAATACTGCACAAAGTATTATCAGTGGACTACAAATATATCATCTCAAACCTGAGTAAATACTATGGATTACACGAAACTAAGAGCTAATCTTCATACATTTCCATTTATTGATATGCGACCATTCATTCACGGCTAATTTAGCGGCTCTAAGTATATGCAATTAATTGTTGGGAATCTAAACTAAAACGCCTATCCACTTGATATATTTGACCCATGGTCCAGAACAACGGATTTTAGGCAGATCTCCGATACTGCGAATAACATGTCGGTATTATAATAGCTATAAATTCAACAAATTTACTATATTAGTGTATACTAATTATTCATAATATGGGAAAACATCTCTGTCCACAGTATTATGCCTATGGAAATTCCTGCCGGAGTAACAAACAACACCAAGTGTATAAATCCATTAAGCCGCATTGTATGCATTACAAGATCGTTTCGCCAGACTTCATTAAAGGACAACAATAATGATTTTGCAAGATACATAGCGAAGCAAAAAAAGTCTAAGATGTTGTAATATCGTCTCTACTTTCTTACATTTTGTAATAAGTAATCTGGCTCGAAATACATATGATTACTGTTACGGACAATATGTTTTTAGGATACATATAAAGAGGCAACTGGCACAGGATATCAACATATTTAAACATCATTTCATTCTTGCCTCCATAAATCTAAAAATAAACACAACTATATATACATTAATATAATTATAAAATGTTTCTTAACACCACATATTGATACATATATGCGTATCCCGTTGCTTTTGTCTGGACTACTCATCAGCCTGTGGGGCACAGCTAATTAGCTTTTCCTAAGCGACAAATATATCACGCCCACAAGAAAGCGACAACATGAAGGCTTTGTACAAAAAGCGAAAGCTTGTAAAATGTTACATTTGACACCACAGCTCCAACCAAGCACCACGTGCTTGTGCTTAATTGACAACTTAATGCATACATATGACAACTACTTTGATACCACAGTTTATATTCAACAGTATTTTTTTTTGTGATCCAAAGGAAAACTATCAGTAACATATTAACACCTCAGATGCTGACCTCGGCTTTATTCTGGGTTCGAATAATTACATATATCCAACCCATGTATGAACCGTATATATCAATCAATGTCCGACGGGTCTGGCGTCTGAAATTCTTCTCAAACTTAAGCTAAAAGGTAGACTTTTATAGGCAATTGGCGTGTTACCAAACATTACAGTTTGTTGACCACGTGAGACAATGTACACTAACTCGGTGTTGAATTAGTGAAGTGATTTAGCTAAAATAAAATTAAAGTATCAATACTGCACAAAGTATTATCATTGGACTACAAATATAGCATCTCAAACCGGAGTAAATACTATGGATTACACGAAACTAAGAGCTAATCTTCATACATTTCCATTTATCGATATGCGAACATTCATTCACGGCTAATTTAGCGTCCCTAAGTATATGCAATTAATTGTTGGGATCTAAACTAAAACGCCTATCCACTTGATATATTTGACCCATGGTCCAGAACAACGGATTTCAGGCAGATCTCCGATACTGCGAATAACATGTCGGTATTATAATAGCTATAAATTTAACAAATGTCCTATATTAGTGTATCCTAATTATTCATAATATGGGAAAACATCTCTGTCCACAGTATTATGCCTATGGAAATTCCTGCCGGAGTAACAAACAACACCAAGTGTATAAATCCATTAAGCCGCATTGTATGCATTACAAGATCGTTTCGCCAGACTTCATTAAAGACAACAATAATGATTTTGCAAGATACATAGCGAAGCAAAAAAAGTCTAAGATGTTGTAATATCGTCTCTACTTTCTTACATTTTGTAATAAGTAATCTGGCTCGAAATACATATGATTACTGTTACGGACAATATGTTTTTAGGATACATATAAAGAGGCAACTGGCACAGGATATCAACATATTTAAACATCATTTCATTCTTGCCTCCATAAATCTAAAAATAAACACAACTATATATACATTAATATAATTATAAAATGTTTCTAACACAATATATATAATTATCCTTGCTATTTCTGATACACACTTGGACATAATTATTTCAAGCATAACACCCCATAAAAGCGAAACGAGCTTTGTAAAAACAAAGCTTGTAAGTACATTTACATCTCCAACCAAACCACGCTGTAATGACAACTTAAGCTATAAAACATTTGTAAATTTAATTAACAATTTTTTTTACCAAAAACAGTATTTAACACCTAATGCTGACCCGCTTTATCGGGTTATAATTACAATATCACCTGTATAACGAATATCAATAATCACGGTCGGGCTGAATTCTCTAATTAGTAGAGTAACTTTTGCAATGGTTTACCAAAATTCATTTTGCCACGGGCATGAATCTTTTAATTAGTAAGTGATTTTAAAAAAATTAAGTTAAACAAAGTTTTACACTAAAATTACACAAACCGGGTAAATATAGGATTAACAAATAAATAATTCAAATTTCCATTTATTATATGGACTTCATTAGCATTTACGTCCTAATATATGATTAATGGAACTAAATAAAACCTTCCATTATTATTTGACCATTCAACACGGATTTAGGCTCTCGATATGCAATAAATGTGGTTTATAAAAGCTATCATTAAAAATTTAATATGTTCCAATATATATAGGGAAATCTCGTCCATATATGCCTATGAAATCTCGATAACAAAACCCAATGTTAATCCATTAACCATTGTGATACAATCGTCCAGATTATTAAGATCTACGATTTCAAAACAGTGATAAACATTAAGTTGTATGCTTACTTTCTTCTTTTAATAAGAACGCAATATTGAAATTACGGAAAAAGTTAGATATTAAAGCTCAATTTCTAATTTAATATTATCTTCTCCAATCTAAAATAAACACAATATATTACTTAAATAATAAAAATGTTTCTTAACACACATATTAACATATCGTTCCCTTTTGACTATCATCACCTTGGTCATAATTATTAACAAAATATATCACCCACAAAAAGACAACATGAAGGCTTTGTACAAAAAGCGAAACTTGAAATGTTAATTTCACACCAACACACCACTGCTTCTAATGACAACTTAATCATCAAGAAACACTTTGTAAAGTTTTATCAACAGATTTTTTTTTGTGTCCAAAGGAAAACTATCAGTACATATAACACCTCTTGCTACCTCGCTTTATTGGTTCAATATTACATATTCAACCCATTATGAACATTATCATAATGTCGACGTCGGCTGAAATTTTTAAATTAAGCAAAAGTAACTTTTATAGCATGGGTTACAAACTTACATTTTTCACGTGAGACATTAATATCGTGTGAATTAGTGAAGTGATTTACTAAAATAAATTAAAGTACAACTACAGTTTATAATTGGACTACAAAATTACATATTCATTAACCGTAAATACTTGGAATAAGAAATAAGACTAATCTTCAAATTCATTATCATATGCAACATTCATTCACGGCTAATTTAGCTCCAAGATAGCAATTAATTTTGGATTAAATAAAAGCTATCACTTATTATTTACCCATGTCAACAACATTAGGCAATTCCGACTGAATAAATGTCTATTTAATGTAAATTAACAAATTCCATATTGTTATCTAATTATTCAAATAGGGAAAACATCTCGTCCCATATTATGCCTATGAAATTCCTGCCGATAAACAACACAATTATAAATCATTAAGCCCATTTATGCATTAAAATCTTTGCCACATAAAACAAAAAGTTTTGCATAACGAAAAAAAAGTTAAATGTTTACATTTCATTTTACATTTTTTAAGATCTGGAACAAAATACTTAGACATTGTTTAGATCTAAAAGTGAATACGTATCACATATTTAAATATCTTTCTCATTAAATAAGACAACTTAAATATAAAATTTACACATTATCATAAATCATCCTCTTTATACTTAACTTGGAATATTCTTCACATAATATATAGCAACAGTGTATTGAGCTTTCACGGAAGCTAATTACTTTAACACACCCAACAAGCCACTTGAGTATTACAAAAAGCAAACTTGAAAATTTCTTTGAACCACAGTCAACCAACACCAGGATCTATAACTTAATCATCAATGCAACCTTTGTCATTTTTCAATATTTTTTCATCAGAAAATATCAACATATACACCTGCCTCGGTTTTTCTGGTTGTAATAAATTCAACCATTTGACGTAAACATAATTCGGCGGGCTGAATCTTCCAATTAGAAAGGAGATTTTAAGAATTGGTTACAACTCATTTTTACCGTGGACAATAACACTCGGGTAATATATGATTAAAAATAAATAATATCAAAATTTATCATGGCAAAATACCTAACTAGATAATATTCAAAATAGGAATCTTATAATTCCTTATATTGACATTCAACAGGTTTAGCTCCCATATGCAATTAATTGTGGGTATAAAACCTTATTAATTTACATGTCGAAACGATTTTAGAATCGAACTCATACAGTGTATTTAGATACTCAACAAACAATAGTTTAATTATTCAATATGGAAAAATCTTGCCAGTTTATTGAAAGCAATAAATACAAATAACCATAACGCTTGATGTTAAAGTCTTTCCTTCATTAAGAAAAATTGTTTTAATACATAGGAAGCAAAATATTTGAAATTATTCTTCATTTTAAAATATTTAAATCATTATTCTAGAATATTAATAAAAAAAGAATGCAAACAAATATTAAACATTCATCCTCTATTTATAACAACTAATACTTAAATTATAAAAGTTTCATAACACCACATATTGATACATATATGCGTATCCCGTTGCTTTTGTCTGGACTACTCATCAGCCTGTGGGGCACAGCTAATTAGCTTTTCCTAAGCGACAAATATATCACGCCCACAAGAAAGCGACAACATGAAGGCTTTGTACAAAAAGCGAAAGCTCGTAAAACATCACATTTGACACCACAGCTCCAAGCAAGCACCACGTGCTTGTGCTTCATTGACAACATGATGCATACATATGACAACTACTTTGATACCACAGTTTACATTCAACAGTAATTTTCTGGAGTCCAAAAGAAAACTATCAATAACATATTAACACCTCAGATGCTGACCTCGGCTTTATTCTAGGTTTGAATAATTACATATATCCTATCCATATATGAACCGTATATATCAATCAACGTCCGACGGGTCTGGCGTCTGAAATTCTTTTTAAACTTAAGCAAAAAAGGTAGACTTTTATAGGCACTTGGAGTGTTAGCAAACCTTTTACAGTTTGTTGACTACGTGAGACAATGAACACTAACTCCGAATTGAATCAGTGAAGAGATTTAGCTAAAATAAAATTAAAGTAACAAAACTGCACAATGTATTATAACTAGACTACACAAAATACCAACTCAAACGGAGTAAATACTATGGATTACACGAAACTAAGAGCTAATCTTCATACATTTCCATTTATCGATATGCGAACATTCATTCACGGCTAATTTAGCGTCCCTAAGTATATGCAATTAATTGTTGGGGATCTAAACTAAAACGCCTCTCCACTTGATATATTTGACCAATGGTCTAGAACAACGGATTTCAGGCAGATCTCCGATACTGCGAATAACATGTCGGTATTATAATAGCTATAAATTCAACAAATTTCCTATATTAGTGTATCCTAATTACTCATAATATGGGAAAACATATCTGTCCACAGTATTATGCCTATGGAAATTCCTGCCGGAGTAACAAACAACACCAAGTGTATAAATCCATTAAGCCGCATTGTATGCATTACAAGATCGTTTCGCCAGACTTCATTAAAGGACAACAATATTGATTTTGCAAGATACATAGCGAAGCAAAAAGACTCAAACATGTTGTAATATCGTCTCAACTTTCTTACATTTTGTAATAAGTAATCTGGCTCGAAATACATATGATGACTGGCAGGACAATATGTTTTTAGGATACATATAAAGAGGCAACTGGCACAGGATATCAACATATTTAAACATCATTTCATACTTACCTCCATAAATCTAAAAATAAACACAACTAAATATACATTAATATAATTATAAAATATTTCATAACACCACATATTGATACATATATGAGTATCCCTATGCATTTGTCTGGACTACTCATCAGCCTGTGGGGAACAGCTAATTCGCTTTTCGTAAGCGACAAATATATCATGCCCAAAAGAAAGCGGCAACATGAAGGCTAGGTACAAAAACCGAAAGCTCGTAAAACATCACATTTGACACCACAGCTCCAAGCAAGCACCACGTGCTTGTGCTTCATTGACAACTTGATGCATACATATGACAACTACTTTGATACCACAGTTTACATTCAACAGTAATTTTCTGGGGTCCAAAAGAAAAACTATCAATAACATATTAACACCTCAGATGCTGACCTCGGCTTTATTCTGGGTTCGAATAATTACATATATCCAACACATATATAAACCGTATATATCAATCAACGTCCGACGGGACTGGCGTCTGAAATTCTTCTCAAACTTAAGCTAAAGGGTGGACTTTTATAGGCAATTGGCGTGTTACCAAACATTACAGTTTGTTGACCACGTGAGACAAGGTAAACTAACGCGTATTGAATCAGTGAAGTGATTTAGCGAAAATAAAATTAAAGTATCAATACTGCACAAAGTATTATAAGTGGACTACAAATATATCATCTCAAACCGGAGTAAATACTATGGATTACACGAAACTAAGAGCTAATCTTCATACATTTCCATTTATCGATATGCGAACATTCATTCACAGCTAATTTAGCGTCCCTAAGTATATGCAATTAATTGTTGGGGATCTAAACTAAAACGCCTCTCCACTTGATATATTTGACCCATGGTCAAGAACAACGGATTTCAGGCAGATCTCCGATACTGCGAATAACATGTCGGTATTATAATAGCTATAAATTTAACAAATTTCCTATATTAGTGTATCCTAATTATTCATAATATGGGAAAACATATCTGTCCACAGTATTATGCCTATGGAAATTCCTGCCGGAGTAACAAACAACACCAAGTGTATAAATCCATTAAGCCGCATTGCATGCATTACAAGATCGTTTCGCCAGACTTCATTAAAGGACAACAATATTGATTTTGCAAGATACATAGCGAAGCAAAAAGACTCAAACATGTTGTAATATCGTCTCTACTTTCTTACATTTTGTAATAAGTAATCTGGCTCGAAATACATATGATGACTGGCAGGACAATATGCTTTTAGGATACATATAAAGAGGCAACTGGCACAGGATATCAACATATTTAAACATCATTTCATTCTTACCTCCATAAATCTAAAAATAAACACAACTATATATACATTAATATAATTATAAAATGTTTCTTAACACCACATATTGATACATATATGCGTATCCCGTTGCATTTGTCTGGACTACTCATCAGCCTGTGGGGCACAGCTAATTAGCTTTTCCTAAGCGACAAATATATCACGCCCACAAGAAAGCGACAACATGAAGGCTTTGTACAAAAAGCGAAAGCTTGTAAAATGTTACATTTGACACCACAGCTCCAACCAAGCACCACGTGCTTGTGCTTCATTGACAACTTGATGCATACATATGACAACTACTTTGATACCACAGTTTACATTCAACAGTAATTTTCTGGAGTCCAAAAGAAAACTATCAATAACATATTAACACCTCAGATGCTGACCTCGGCTTTATTCTAGGTTTGAATAATTACATATATCCTACCCATATATGAACCGTATATATCAATCAACGTCCGACGGGTCTGGCGTCTGAAATTCTTCTTAAACTTAAGCTAAAAGGTAGACTTTTATAGGCACTTGGAGTGTTAGCAAACCTTTTACAGTTTGTTGACTACGTGAGACAATGAACACTAACTCCGAATTGAATCAGTGAAGAGATTTAGCTAAAATAAAATTAAAGTAACAATACTGCACAATGTATTATAACTGGACTACACAAAATATCATCTCAAACGGAGTAAATACTATGGATTACACGAAACTAAGAGCTAATCTTCATATATTTCCATTTATCGATATGCGAACATTCATTCACGGCTAATTTAGCGTCCCTAAGTATATGCAATTAATTGTTGGGGATCTAAATTAAAACGCCTATCCACTTGATATATTTGACCCATGGTCCAGAACAACGGATTTCAGGCAGATCTCCGATACTGCGAATAACATGTCGGTATTATAATAGCTATAAATTCAACAAATTTCCTATATTAGTGTATCCTAATTACTCATAATATGGGAAAACATCTCTGTCCACAGTATTATGCCTATGGAAATTCCTGCCGGAGTAACAAACAACACCAAGTGTATAAATCCATTAAGCCGCATTGTATGCATTACAAGATCGTTTCGCCAGACTTCATTAAAGGACAACAATATTGATTTTGCAAGATACATAGCGAAGCAAAAAGATTCAAACATGTTGTAATATCGTCTCTACTTTCTTGCATTTTGTAATAAGTAATCTGGCTCGAAATACATATGATGACTGGCAGGACAATATGTTTTTAGGATACATATAAAGAGGCAACTGGCAAAGGATATCAACATATTTAAACATCATTTCATTCTTACCTCCATAAATCTAAAAATAAACACAACTATATATACATTAATATAATTATAAAATGTTTCCTAACACCACTTATTGATACATATATGCGTATCCCTATGCATTTGTCTGGACTACTCATCAGCCTGTGGGGAACAGCTAATTAGCTTTTCCTAAGCGACAAATATATCAAGCTCACAAAAAGGCGAAAACATGAAGGCTTTGTTCAAAAAGCGAAAGCTTGTAAAATATTACATATGACGCCACAGCTCCAACCAAGCACCACGTGCTTGTGCTTCATTGACAACTTGATGCATACATATGACAACTACTTTGATACCACAGTTTACATTCAACAGTAATTTTCTGGGTCCAAACGAAAACTATCAATAACATATTAACACCTCAGATGCTGACCTCGGCTTTATTCTGGGTTCGAATAATTACATATATCCAACCCATATATGAACCGTATATATCAATCAACGTCCGACGGGTCTGGCGTCTGAAATTCTTCTCAAACTTAAGCTAAAAGGTAGACTTTTATAGGCACTTGGAGTGTTAGCAAACCTTTTACAGTTTGTTGACCACGTGAGACAATGAACACTAACTCCGTATTGAATCAGTGAAGAGATTTAGCTAAAATAAAATTAAAGTAACAATACTGCACAATGTATTATAATTGGACTACACAAAATATCATCTCAAACCGGAGTAAATACTATGGATTACACGAAACTAAGAGCTAATCTTCATACATTTCCATTTATCGATATGCGAACATTCATTCAAGGCTAATTTAGCGTCCCTAAGTATATGCAATTAATTGTTGGGGATCTAAACTAAAACGCCTCTCCACTTGATATATTTGACCCATGGTCCAGAACAACGGATTTCAGGCAGATCTCCGATACTGCGAATAACATGTCGGTATTATAATAGCTATAAATTCAACAAATTTCCTATATTAGTGTATCCTAATTACTCATAATATGGGAAAACATCTCTGTCCACAGTATTATGCTTATGGAAATTCCTGCCGGAGTAACAAACAACACCAAGAGTATAAATCCATTAAGTCGCATTGTATGCATTACTAGGTCGTTTCGCCAGACTTCGTTAAAGGACACAATATTGATTTTGCAAGATACATAGCGCAGCAAAAACACTCAAACATGTTGTAATATCGTCTCAACTTTCTTACATTTTGTAATAAGTAATCTGGCTCGAAATAGATATGATGACTGGCACGGGCAATGCGTTTTAGGATACATATAAAGAGGCAACTGGCACAGGATATCAACATATTTAAACATCATTTCATACTTACCTCCATAAATCTAAAAATAAACACAACTAAATATACATTAATATAATTATAAAATATTTCATAACACCACATATTGATACATATATGAGTATCCCTATGCATTTGTCTGGACTACTCATCAGCCTGTGGGGAACAGCTAATTCGCTTTTCGTAAGCGACAAATATATCATGCCCAAAAGAAAGCGGCAACATGAAGGCTAGGTACAAAAACCGAAAGCTCGTAAAACATCACATTTGACACCACAGCTCCAAGCAAGCACCACGTGCTTGTGCTTCATTGACAACATGATGCATACATATGACAACTACTTTGATACCACAGTTTACATTCAACAGTAATTTTCTGGAGTCCAAAAGAAAACTATCAATAACATATTAACACCTCAGATGCTGACCTCGGCTTTATTCTAGGTTTGAATAATTACATATATCCTATCCATATATGAACCGTATATATCAATCAACGTCCGACGGGTCTGGCGTCTGAAATTCTTTTTAAACTTAAGCAAAAAGGTAGACTTTTATAGGCACTTGGAGTGTTAGCAAACCTTTTACAGTTTGTTGAATACGTGAGACAATGAACACTAACTCCGAATTGAATCAGTGAAGAGATTTAGCTAAAATAAAATTAAAGTAACAATACTGCACAATGTATTATAACTGGACTACACAAAATATCATCTCAAACCGGAGTAAATACTATGGATTACACGAAACTAAGAGCTAATCTTCATACATTTCCATTTATCGATATGCGAACATTCATTCACGGCTAATTTAGCGTCCCTAAGTATATGCAATTAATTGTTGGGGATCTAAACTAAAACGCCTCTCCACTTGATATATTTGACCCATGGTCCAGAACAACGGATTTCAGGCAGATCTCCGATACTGCGAATAACATGTCGGTATTATAATAGCTATAAATTTAACAAATTTCCTATATTAGTGTATCCTAATTACTCATAATATGGGAAAACATATCTGTCCACAGTATTATGCCTATGGAAATTCCTGCCGGAGTAACAAACAACACCAAGTGTATAAATCCATTAAGCCGCATTGCATGCATTACAAGATCGTTTCGCCAGACTTCATTAAAGGACAACAATATTGATTTTGCAAGATACATAGCGAAGCAAAAAGACTCAAACATGTTGTAATATCGTCTCAACTTTCTTACATTTTGTAATAAGTAATCTGGCTCGAAATACATATGATGACTGGCAGGACAATATGCTTTTAGGATACATATAAAGAGGCAACTGGCACAGGATATCAACATATTTAAACATCATTTCATTCTTACCTCCATAAATCTAAAAATAAACACAACTATATATACATTAATATAATTATAAAATGTTTCTTAACACCACATATTGATACATATATGCGTATCCCGTTGCATTTGTCTGGACTACTCATCAGCCTGTGGGGCACAGCTAATTAGCTTTTCCTAAGCGACAAATATATCACGCCCACAAGAAAGCGACAACATGAAGGCTTTGTACAAAAAGCGAAAGCTTGTAAAATGTTACATTTGACACCACAGCTCCAACCAAGCACCACGTGCTTGTGCTTCATTGACAACTTGATGCATACATATGACAACTACTTTGATACCACAGTTTACATTCAACAGTAATTTTCTGGGGTCCAAAAGAAAACTATCAATAACATATTAACACCTCAGATGCTGACCTCGGCTTTATTCTGGGTTCGAATAATTACATATATCCTACCCATATATGAACCGTATATATCAATCAAGTCCGACGGGTCGGCGTCTGAAATTCTTCTCAAACTTAACTAAAAGGAGATTTTATAGGCACTTGGAGCGTTAGAAAACCCCTTTTCAGTTTGTTGACTACGTGAGACAATGAACACTAACTCCGAATTGAATCAGTGAAGAGATTTAGCTAAAATAAAATTAAAGTAACAATACTGCACAATGTATTATAACTGGACTACACAAAATATCATCTCAAACCGGAGTAAATACTATGGATTACACGAAATAAGATATTCTTCATAATTTCCATTTATCGATATGGAACATTAAGGCTAATTTAGCGCCCCCCCCCCCCCCCCCCCCAAAAAAAAAAAAAAAAAAAAGGGTCTTTTAAAAGCTATAAATTTAACAAATGTCCTATATTAGTGTATCCTAATTATTCATAATATGGGAAAACATTCTGTCCACAGTATTATGCCTATGGAAATTCCTGCCGGAGTAACAAACAAAACCAAGTGTATAAATCCATTAAGCCGCATTGAAAGCATTACAAGATCGTTTCGCCAGACTTCATTAAAGGACAACAATATTGATTTTGCAAGATACATAGCGAAGCAAAAAGATTCAAACATGTTGTAAAAACGTCTCTACTTTCTTACATTTTGTAATAAGTAATCTGGCTCGAAATACATATGATGACTGGCAGGACAATATGTTTTTAGGATACATATAAAGAGGCAACTGGCACAGGATATCAACATATTTAAACATCATTTCATTCTTACCTCCATAAATCTAAAAATAAACACAACTATATATACATTAATATAATTATAAAATTTTTCCCTAACACCACATATTGTTACATATATGCGTATCCCTATGCATTTGTCTGAACTACTCATCAGCCTGTGGGGAACAGCTAATTAGCTTTTCCTAAGCGACAAATATATAAAGCCCACAAAAAGGCGAAAACATGAAGGCTTTTTTCAAAAAGCGAAAGCTTGTAAAATATTACATTTGACCCCAAACGCCCCAAACCCAAGCACCACGTGCTTGTGCTTCATTGACAACTTGATGCATACATATGACAACTACTTTGATACCACAGTTTACATTCAACAGTAATTTTCTGGGGTCCAAAAGAAAACTATCAATAACATATTAACACCTCAGATGCTGACCTCGGCTTTATTCTGGGTTCGAATAATTACATATATCCTACCCATATATGAACCGTATATATCAATCAACGTCCGACGGGTCTGGCGTCTGAAATTCTTCTCAAACTTAAGCTAAAAGGTAGACTTTTATAGGAAATTGGGTGTTACCAAACTTTACAGTTTGTTGACCACGTGAGACAATGAACACTAATCGTATTGAATCAGTGAAGAGATTTAGCAAAAATAAAATTAAAGTAACAATACTGCATAATGTATTATAATTGAACTACACAAAATATATCTCAAACCGGAGTAAATACTATGGATTACACGAAACAAAGAGCTATTCTTC
>JAODUP010000308.1:450000-522739 GCA_025642065.1 Paralvinella palmiformis | reverse complement strand
ACTAACTCATTAATGATCATTTATCGATAAAGCTTCTGGTTAATTTATTCTGAATCGTTTAATACCATGAAGATAATTATTGTTACATAATTAATTACCTACAAAGCTGCGAAAAGTCTTTGAAAATGTACCGCCATTACCTGGAGGACATCATCCCGATGATAATTTATCGTCGGTATTAACATTGTGCAGGATAATACTTGCAAATATTACATCATAATAATATTAGCTGAAATGGGGTGTAAGTTACCTCTTCACCACCTGGCTAATTCTAAATAAATTTAGAATTTACATTAGATGGTGGCATATTAGGCGGAGAAAACGTTGCCAGTTCCGTAGTTGGATGAAAAACTCATCCTACTATAGTACCACAGCTGTGTCATGTGTCAAGTTAAAAGGTACTGTGTCACAATGACGTACAAGCAGTTATTGTGTAGGAAGGACACGTCTTGTGATTATAGCTCTTAATTAATGATGAAATACAACAAACTATTACATAAATAAATCTGCGATTATATCTAACAGGGCACTCACAGTTGATACTATATTAACGCCCCAGTTAATGGTACAACATCCAATAACCATTACCTACAGCTGACGTATTGTCACATGTCGCATATGTGTCGTTAACATTAATGTTTAACAAAGGGATTAGCGTTCACCAACTTTCCGTTGACCTTACTACAAGGACTAAACAGAACCTAAACAGATAATATCTTTGATGTGGATAGGATAATATCTTTGATGTGGATAGGAGAAGTAAAGGTATCTCTAGTATCAGATAGAATACCTAATGGTATTATTGACTTCATATCTTGGTACCTTTTCTGTCAGAAAACATATCTGCTCGTGTAAAATCGAGAAGAATCATAACAAAAAACATTTGGACAGATTTTAGCCCTGATGATGCTTTAATTTACACGTGATTTACGTTTGGTACACTGCTATTTGGATCGATGTGCCTTGGAGTTCTTTATGGGGAATTACGGTTTCAGGTAGGTAGGAATACTTTTTTTTCTGTAGCATCGTTAGTGAAGAACTTAGGAGTATATTTTGATACATCCCTGACCATGGAAAGGCAATTACATGCAATATCCAAAGCCTGTTATTACCAAATTCGTAATATTGGTCATATCAGGCAGTACATCACATTGGATGCTTGCAAAACAATTGCACACGCCCTGATAACATCTCGGCTAGATAACTGCAACGTTCTCCTGTATGGTCTTCTAAGCACACTGATGACACGGCTCCAAAAAGTACAGAATTCTTCAGCCATTCTTCGCCAAGTTAGTCACTCTTATTCTTAAAATAGAACATATAACACCACTCTTGAACTCCCTGCATTGGCTTCCGGATATATGCAGGTCGCAGTACAAGATTTTGGTGTACACTTTTAAGGCACTTCAAGGGAGTGCCCCTCAGTACTACTTAGAGGAACTTGTCGTTCTGTCTCAGCCGACAAGGTCTCAACGGTCTGAATCTGGCGTATTCTTAGCCGTACCAACAACTCATGGAGTGACACACGGTAATAGATGTTTAAGAAAGGCTGCTGCAACCTTATGGAATATTCTTCCAGTAACCATCAGAAAGTGCAAGACCTTTGATACCTTCAAAAAGAAGATAAAAACTACTCTTTTTGTTTCAGCTTTTCCTAGCTGAATATATTATGTATTTGGCTGGAAATAATTATGTATTTTTAAAGATGTAAATCTGTTACATCCATATAAATTATTTATGGTCAAGTGCCTTATAGTAACCTTCTTACAGGTTATATAGGACGCTATATAAATTTCATATATATTATTATTATTATTAAGCCTTTCTATATTACCTTGACAGTTGCTGAAAAAGTCATCTAATGCTTTCTGTGCAGTTGACCCTATGCCTACATGGCTTGTGAAAGATTGTCTGGATGTTCTGATAAACCCAATTACAAATATAGTTAATAAATCATTATCTCTGGGTGTTTTCCCAAGATCCATGAAAGCTGCCCTTGTAAAACCATTAATAAAAAACCACACTCTGGACTGTAATATTCTAAACAATTACAGACCTGTTTCGAATCTTACATTTTTATCTAAAGTTATAGAAAAGGCAGTTGCTTTCCATCTAAACAAATATTTAATCAATAATAACCTTAATGAATCACTACAGTCTGCCTATAAAAGTGGTCACAGCACTGAAACAGCCTTGGTTCGAGTGAAAATGATATTATGATGTCAATTGATCAAGGTAAGCCAGTAATACTTGTTCTTCTGGACCTGTCTGCTGCATTTGATACAGTTGACCATAATGTACTTTTCTCTAGGTTAAAAGATATGTTTGGTCTGTCAGGTAGAGTACTTGAATGGTTTAGATCCTATCTGGAACAACGCTCCCAGAGAGTGTCTGTTCATGGTATTTTATCTGACATTCAGTTTTTGTTATCTGGTGTACCACAGGGTTCAGTTCTTGGTCCTCTGGTTTTCACAATGTATACCCGTCCTCTTGGGATCATTGCGCAGCGATATGGGATTAAATATCACTTGTATGCTGATGACACACAGCTGTATATACCACTGATCCTGACAATGAGTTAAAGTTCTCCTCTTCCTTGAAGAATTTAGAA
This sequence comes from Paralvinella palmiformis, assembly GCA_025642065.1. NCBI lineage: Eukaryota > Metazoa > Annelida > Polychaeta > Terebellida > Alvinellidae > Paralvinella > Paralvinella palmiformis. Next base: position 520,128 of record JAODUP010000308.1, on the reverse strand, counting down.
CATTGTATTGCCGATATCCGGCTATGGATGACTCAAAATCTTCTAAAACTAAATGATAATAAAACAAATATTTTATATTTGGCATCACCACATTGTGTTAAATCCCTAAAGACACCAGCATTACAGATTGGTACATCTTCGATTACCCCTAATGGGTCAGTAAAAAATCTAGGGGTTATTTTTGACCAATGTATTAACATGCATGAACATGTCACATCAGTATGCCGAGCTGCCTATACCATCTTAAGAACATCCACTGTTTAAAAGCATTCTTGACACAAGAATCACTTTTAACTGTAGTTCATGCCTTTGTTACATCTCGTATAGACTATTGTAACTCCCTGTTATATGGCATTTCTGATTATAACATTAATTGCCTTCAGCGAATTCAGAATAGTGCAGCTCGCATTGTAACAAATACTAGAAAATATGATCATATTACCCCATTCTTCAAAAACTACATTGGCTACCTGTTAGACAGCGTATCCATTTTAAGATTCTGTTAATAACTTATAAATCTATTAATGATATGGCACCAGAATACCTGTGTGAACTGGTTTCCATTAGAAAGTCATCCCGAAAACTCAGGTCATCCAGTCAGATACTATTGCAGGTGCCAGTGTCTCGGCTCAAGTCATATGGTGATTGTGCGTTTAGTGTTGCAGCCCCCAATTTGTGGAATAAGTTGCCGGCAAATATTAGAAATTCGTCGTCTCTTGGAAATTTTAAGTCTCTTCTAAAAACACACCTATTTAAGGTCGCTTTCACAGATAAATAATTATTATCTTTTAAATCATTACAGGGTTTTTACAGACATTATTTGGGGTATTATTAAATTACATATTATTTGTACAGCGCCTTTGAATGGCTCCTGCTAGTAAGGGCGCTTTATTAAATATACATTATTATTATTATTATTACCTTACAGGGAAATAAAACACGTTTAAGTACAGACTTTATGTCTCTACAGTTATATCCCTGTCGTTAAAGTATAGACTTTATATCACTACAATTATATATATATATATATATATATATATATATATATATATATATATATATATATATATATATATATATATATATATATATTACCAATAACTTGTATAATCAGGTAATATTCAGGTAACACGTCTATTGCTAACTGACATTTAATACAGATTACTTGAAAATTGAAGGTAATATACATATTACCTGATTATACAGATTAACTGTAACATACACACACACGCACACGCACACACACACACCACAAGAACATTATACATTCTCGCGTGTACGTTGTATATTTACCCATGTATTTGAAATGGTGTTGAGGGTGAATGAGTGAGTGACAAGTACTCGAAACCTGATCATATAACCCCATTTCACCAAACTACATTGACTACCTGTTAAACAGCGCATTCATTTCAAGATTTCTTTAACAACTTATGAAATTATGTTTGCTAAGATACATCATCGCTAATAAGGAAACGATCAGACAACATGAAAGACAATGACACACCCGTAATCAAATTATCAGATTCAAGAGAGATGAAACAATTTAACATTCGAACATCTGTGTATTCGTTCTCGCACATATTGCCTGAGAATGGCAGACCTAAGAATGTCAGCCAGTTATTTGGTATCTGCAATCTTCTAGTAATCTCAACGTATATCAAAATTACCTACGACCAACCTATGTCCATTGTTGGTAGCGAGAAAGTCAGCAAATTTCGAACATTCCTTCAAGAAATCTTCTGCTTGCGGACCATTTTACTTAGTTGGGTGTAATATGTAGATAAAAGCTACACAAACATTTATCCCGCAAATACAAAAGTCGGTTAATTATTTTCAAAAGCCTAAAATGGAAAATGAGTTTCACAATTCAAAGACCCATGAAGGAAATGCTGAATCGCCCATATTTTTATGTCTCCGAGGTATATGATAAAATGAATATCAAATGAGGTCAACCCACCAATTCTCTGGTCTGAAACATTACCAGTCAGCCAAGTCTCTGTAATAACAAGAGCATAAACGTCCATCTCTTTAACATCAGATATTTCGTCAGATTTATTATAGATTGACTGACAATTTATTAAATCAATCTTTACGTTTTCTATATGTAAAGGTTTTGCCATCAGATGGCGTTAGGGCTATTTCAGAAATAATTGAATCCGGTGTCGGGGGGTGGTCCTTTTTTACCCCATTACCCACAATTAATATTTCCCCAGACCCACCACCCAATTTTTTAATTGTTTATTACACCAAACCACCCATAGTTCAAAATTTAGCTGGCATTAATATTTCCAGTTAAATATGGCATCTATATAGGAAATGCTCCCGTTTTATCAAGTAGTCTCATTGTGTATGCCATGTACGAGTTATAATACAGTTTTTCTTCAGATTAATACACTTCATGCAAATTTGCTATTAAATATATTTTATGTGCATGATCTATTAACTTTCTAGAAGTATGCATTCGCGATAATGTTCATCCTAGATTGTGTTTTAGTTAGTGATTTGTTGTAAGCCAACAAATCGAAATATAATGATATATTGTCCCCTGGAGGAATTGCCTACTTCGGTATTGGTCGTTATAGTGTCCCGGGATAAATTAAGATAGTACAACCAAATCGACTATGTGGCCACAAAAATCAGGTTAAAATTCACTGTGGATAACAAAACAAAAATACTTATGAAGTTGCATACAAGTCAACATTCATTCCAGCAATGTATACGTAGTTAAAGGAGTGTTCACAGTGGGAAGTCTTATACCAAAATTATTTCATAGATTTTATCAATCTATTCCCCGGCCATAACATACCACAAAACTTTATTGCCCACACTTCAGCTGACACTACTGTCCACAATGATATTGACAAAATGGTTTTCGGTGTTAAACATTATCTCCGATGAGATTCATTTCTTGGTGATTCTACATAAAATATATACGGTGTCAATTGCCTGACACCCACCCACCACACATAATATATATATATATATATATATATATATATATATATATATATATATATATATATATATATATATATATATATATATAACAAGTTAAAGACATGTGGTCTTTTAAGGTAAGATCTGAACTGTAACCAAAATAGAATAGTGTTTACTAGATAATGACAAACACAGGAGAAATTTACACGTATTTTGTATTTTTATTTTGGTTAACACAGTTTTACCAAATGAAAAACAGTCCAATCAAATTACATTGACAACGACCGGCTGATTGTTGGAATTTTATAGGTTCAACTTTTTAGTTCAATGACAATATTTCCCCCTCAAATTTCATCATATTTTAATAATAAACACACGTAGACCCTGCTTGCATGGACCGATTATGAATATTAATATCATGCACATTTTAGCCTCATTTATATACAATTATCAAAGAATTTAGTGTTTTCCGTAATAATTATTAGTCAATGGTGACACGATGATTAACTAGAGGACGCACAAGCTCTAGCACAAACTTAACACAATTGCAAAAACAATAAACCCTTGTTAACCACACGGATAGTAACTACAAAACACTATTGCGATTACCAATTCGGTTGTGGCAGAATCCATTCTCATATGATCAGTATTGTGCTATAATTTGAAACAGCAACAAACCGATGACTGGCTGACTTATGATTGATCGATGAGTGTCGGATTGATGAAGTGAATGATACGTACATTATACGGGCTTGAAAAGACCATTGGAAAAGAACCACTGGCCAAACACAGGTGGTCGTTAAACGTAGAACACAGGTGGTCCTTTAATAATAATAATAATAATAATAATAATAATAATAATAATAATTTAACACACTTCTATAGCGCCAATATCCTTGGAATCCAGCTCAGTGTACCCAGGAAGTAGTGGAAACTTAGGCCACTTAGGAAAGATAACCAAGTCTGAAGGCGAGTTTTCAAAGAAAGAAAGAAATAAACTATGCTATTTGATGGCATAACATGTTCAGGGAGCGAGTTCCAAAGAGTAGGGACAGCAACCGGAAATGAAAAGCTCTAGGAACAGACAACAAATGAAAACCAGATAAATTGACCCCTCTGGGCTTGGGTGTCAGAGAAAGCATAGAAAATAGGTACGAAGGTTCTCTGGAAGAACGATTTTTATAGGCAATTATACAGAGTTTGAAAATGATGAGATATTGATTACATATTGAAAAGGGAGCCATTGAAGAGATTAAAGGTTATTTTATAATGGATTCTTAGCAAGCAATTAGAGCTAACACTCCCTTGTATTATTTTGAGACAGGTGCTCTTAAGATTTTAAAATATATATATATATATATATATATATATATATATATATATATATATATATATATATATATATATATAGTGTTTTGAGTTGTTACGCTGAAAATTGTGAGTTAGCAGATTGTACAAATGGTTAGTGGGTGAATCAGTGAGGGAGTAAGTCAGTCATTCAGAAGGAGAAAGCTTTCTTTCAGAATATATTTTGGCAGATAGAGACTGGATAGATTTGACTCAAATGAATTATTTATTTTCTCAGATAACAGATACCGTCCACCTGCATCAAGACTATCTCTAGTTATCTGATATTAATACATTTTGTCCTACGCAGATGCCTTTTCATCATTTTCCTAGAAGAAATAATGAAGACAAATTTGCCTATTGTATTTCAGCCTAATAGTAGGTTCCTTGAAATTGCGCCAAATAACTTATAGTATCAACTGAAGGTTATTCATTATAAAAACGACCTTTTCAAAGTCGAAATGTCTGATCAAGTTGGGGAAAAAACAACTACAGTAAAACTTAGATATATCAAACTCGCTTAGTACGAAATACCTACTTATTTCGAAGTATGTTGTTGGCCCGCCAAACTCCCATTTACTTCCATAGTAAACAACTTCGTTTATTTCGAATTTTATATATCGAAATCTCGGCTTTATCGAAGACATTTCGAATCCCCGTGGCACCATAAGCATTGTAATTTACTACGCATATATCGAATTGTCATAACCCAATTAGAAAATGTCAGTTTCACTGATGGATTTTCGAATCTCTGCGGCATCAAGAGAAACCTAATTAACTACGCGTACATGTACAATAAATAATTTGATATGTTACATGTTACATGTACGTATATGGTTATTGACTTCTTCTGACTATATTATCATTTCATTAATTATTTGATAAATGTTATTTATATAACTTCGGTTAATACGAACCAGGTATATATCGAAGTATTTGAAATATTGTGGTTCCCCTGGACTTCGATATATGCGAGTTTTACTGTATTACTAATACTTAGAAATGTGATATTCTCCAGAAGAGGGATAAAACGATGATGAATAAAGTTCCCAGATTAGCGTCATGATATTGGCATAAAAACAGATTTTAAACGGAACATAATTCGTATCTTGTCTAAACAAAGCGCAGCTGATATGACACAATAGTAAAAGCTTAGAAATGTTAATCGGTATTAATCATATTTAAAGCGGTAAGTTCACTGATAGGTAGGTTAATTTTAATGCCCTTCTTTTCCTTACTTCCTACCCGATACGAAGATAACTCGTCAAATAAAAAGGAAGTATCTCGTAATTGAAATAATTTTAGAAAAGAACAAGATCCATTATCCAAACAAGCTTCTGCTAATTAATTAACAGAGTGACGTCAAACAGTTGACGACCATGCTCAACGACGATACATGTCCTTAGCCGGTGATTGTATGAACTGAAATATTACCTATATGTCCTTCAGCAGCGACAAAGGTTGTCTATCTCGTAACCTTTGTGTACACCAAGGACACTAATAATGACAACAAAACCTTTATAAAGATAATAACATATATATCATTACCCAGATCATCATAAAAAAACAAAAACAAATGTAAAATATCAGAAATGATCAATGTTGAGAAGGAATCATATACACAATATATACAATATGGTATTGTCTTTAATATGGCTCTACAAGGAAACAAACCAAATTATATATATATATATATATATATATATATATATAATATATATATATATATATATATATTAATATATATATTATTAATTATATCACTTTAATTTAGAATAATAAAATCGTATGATTTATCCCAAATATAGATAAAGATAAAGGAATTTAATCATCTCTCCTCTGTAACGGGATGAGTCATATCTGCTTCCATTAGACGAAATCTATACCATATTTTGCTATTTTAATTATTGTATTTTATTATTAATATCACAGACTAGCCGCAGAGCTGCTAAAAAATGGCTGTGTTGCTTAATTAGGGATAACACCACTTTTATTTCATAAATAAGAACATTAATTTCCGCAATTTGGGACTTAACTGTCGGGCAATATAGAATGTGTGCCTTCGCGGAAACAAAGGGCTCACGTCACGAGTATATTAAATGGTGCTTCTTGCAGTAAGCTGTGTTCGTTATTTCCTCTTAAGGTCAGCTATCCATCTGAAAAGAGAATAGCAGAGAATGACTTGACATGGATCGGTGGAGTATATCAGTCTAACTCACATTGATATCCCGGTAATCTCAAACACGGATGACACGTTTTTTGATATTTCAGTGACATGTGACGAGGTCACACAGTAGAATAAAGGTAATGATTAAACAATTAGTGATGAAAGAAGAACCAAACAACTCACTCACATATCTTCTAACCCCAATTTTCCATCGATAACTATATTATTAACATGTCAACACATTCTTCCTCATATGATTATGGTAATTATAGTAATACCTTTATGTTAAAACAGTTATCGGGAGCATCTATGTGATTGAAATAAATTGATCCTGAATATTTCAAAGTTAAAGTTCAAAACGTCATTAATAAATTAAAACATTTATTTCCAATTTTTAAATTACTTACATAATCCACGTGAACAGTATATGATTGATATTTTCAGTTCATGTATACGCTAATAAAAATAATAAAACAACAACAACAACAACATTATAATAATAATAATAATAATAATAATAATAATAACAGCAACAACAATAATAATAACAATAATAATAAGAGCAGAAAGAACAACAACAACGTTATGCCTGATAATGAGATGACGATAACATATTTACGCAAGGAGCCAATGAATGGGAACCATTAAAACAATTTCTTCTTTGTGGCGTCTTCGAGATGTAAATCCATTTAGTTATTGAGTTATTACGTTTACAGATTATTGTTTTACAAAAGGCAACTGGAGCTATTCAGTTGTGTTATTATCAACGAGTTTACATCCTTTCCCATGACATTGAGATAGCATTGAATCGAAGGTTTCAACCAAGGAATTCGTTTTTTTAGCCTCATGCAAATCTAAGCTAAATATGTCTCTAATATACCACACTATTATAACTCGAAACATTAATTATTCGGTTCCTGTATAACTAGACAACAAATTTATCAGACTTAGCTACTTCGAATCAACTAGCTATTCTACCACGTAAGATGGAGTGAAATGGCTAAATTATCATTTACAATAATCAGTTTATTTCGCTTTTTCTGAAAACTCGATGTTCGCGTTATAATATTAATGCCTAACTTTGTTAAACTGCATCGAGCCGCTTCCCTTTTAAATGTGACTATAACCGGGACAAATAAATACATCATGAGGCAAAATAAAACTATCGACCTAATTTCTCAAGGACATTAATCAACAAATGTTTCTCTCCTTCAGTTCTGTATTTCCACAATACATCAGCAATATTATGTCGACAAAGTTAAACGTTAATATATTGTCATGGTTACTGCGAAGTTTTTTTGTGAGGGGGGGCGGCGGAGGTTGTAGCAATAGAATCCTCTTAGTCAAAGGCGTTTTGTGTATAGAATTAGCACATAACACAAATACCTTCTTGTGTGTTCTTCGCTAGGTCTGAGCTAAAATGGGATCAAAAATGTGAAGTGTTTTATTACTGAAGGAGCTTTTGCACTGAATGTATCTTTATTTATCTCCTTCTCTTACACCTTGTCATATATTGACAACTGATCATCGTTGCATAAAATATAAAATGGAAAGAGTTCGAGTTGATAAACCCTATTATTATTTTGGGGATTCAGAACCAATATACTTCCAATGGAAAAATTTTTTTCAGTTACAATACCTACGATTTCTTATAGGAATTTCCAATATGCTAAGGCCTTAATTAAACAGCTAGCTCTTCCAACTTAATTTTTATTGTGGCGAAAAGCACATACCCTTTTGGTTCCCTGAACATAACTAAAACAATAAAAATGCAAAGAAATTGTATTCGTAAGAATCTATGAATTAGATGCCATCCCAGTGTCAGGTTTTTTCGTATGAAAACAGCAAGATCTTGGTAACATCAAGAATCACGTCATCTCAAATTGATCCTGTGGAGACACGATATGGCTGATGTCGCCGGTTTACTTCCTGGTAACCTTTACGATAACAGCATGACACCAAAATGGCGTCATTATAATTCCCATGATAATGTCTATAATTCCTGGAAGGGATCATTTGTTTGAAAGATGTTAGATAGGAAGTACAAAGAATGGCAAAGGTCTTCATGTTCCATCACATTGTATCATCAATATCACGGTCTCACTTCTTTTGTGAGAGAATAATATCTATCAGGTGACATACTGATACATTGAACCTTGTCTTAATTAGGTGACTAGGTTTCTTTGAAGAGTCCTTATTGCAGCTATCGTAATTCTTTCATATATATATATGTTGATATTAATTGTTCTAGACATCTTAGGGATACATTTTCATTCATATTGTATTGTGCTGTTTGAGAATTCACACAGGTGTATAGCATATAGCACATCCAATATATTAAATATATCATCTTGACAATCACGTAAAATAACAAATGATTTTAATTTGATACAAATACAGGATCATTTCCAACTGAATCGGAGCTATGCAACTTCTGGAACCAGAGGCAATTAGATTTGAGTGTGACTTTCTTTTCCAGTAATACCTCCCCCTTTCATAATATTCCCTCTCTTCTCTATTTCTCTATTCCCCCTCTGTCTAACTGTCTACTTCTCTCTCTCCCTCCCTCCCTCCTTCCCTCCCTCTCTCTCTCTCTCTCCCTCTCTCTCTTTACATGCAGAATATACTAATTGTTCTAGCTGATGTCAGATATGGCACAAATAATATTAGGAAATATACAGTGAGCTAATAAGATCATCACGTTAATGAAATCAGTTCTTCGGTTGCTCAGCAGATAATAAGGCAACGTCTCTTGTATATCCCATCATCTCACAGGGTGTTGATATACTGAAGCTTAGCTTGAATTACCATTCAATCTAAACAAAAACAGATCGACCAATTGATTATGCATTTTATGTGTACATATTGTTCCATCCGTCCTGGAGTATTATAGATTACTCATCATATTCAGACCTTTCTCAACCGAATGAAATGGTCTAGCTCACACAAAATTCTTCAACGAATGATCATCATACCTAAATCGCTGATTATCACTTATTTATGAGATTCTTGTAAAATACGGCCTAACTTTCGCTTTGGCGATAGTAGACACCCGATAAGTTAGCACACTGTTTATTTACACACAGACTATACCAACACATGATAGGATCCGCTGATAGGAAGAAACCGCAAGAGATGAAGTTATAATACGCGATTTCTGATCAGGTCTTCTTCAGTGTCTGATTCAGGTACTCTTTGCAAATATAATTGCCTCCATTCTGGTAAACATCAATTCTGGAAATAACAGCGATTAAACGATATCATAACGGATGCATACATCATGTTTCATCTCAAGAAATTTGAACTTCCCACAAAAGAAGAGATTATCAGCGAGGCCCAAATAAATGCTACAACTTTGATACAATACCAACATATTTTTGAACGCATGCACTGAACTATATTTACCAATGCAAAGATGGCCTTGTTTCGAATTTAGCATGATATTGCAGAATTACTGTATCAAATATGTCTGCAATCGTTTATCACTATGCATATGCCATCACTTAAAATGTCATATGATGGAAATACGAAAGATGTAAACATCAAGATTACACTATTATCATATTCCGAACATCTGTTTGATAAATTTCAGGACTTCCCCCATCAGCTTCACATCAAATTCACGTCCAACCATCGAAATAACTGAGTAGTTTCTGTGTCTATATGTTAGCTGCAATGCTGTCACGTAGCGACTAGTTCACTCATCCATGAAAAATGAGTACCTGACAGGACGCGCTGGTTATGATGATGATGATGATGATGATTGGTGTTTTACGGCCACTTTTGTGCACGTGGTAGGCTAAATGGATCGAGCGACCTCCAAAGGTGATGAAGCGAAGTCAAAGATGAAACAAATTTCAGATATGCGCACGCCGAGATTCGAACACGGGTGGTAAGTGATCTACGATTTGTTTGAGTGATGCTTTGCACCTTCGGAGTTGAGATGTGTGTTCTGAGTAAGGGATAATAATATTGTAAATAATATTGTAATGCGCCTTACAGCAGCTTCTAGCTAATAGGGCGCTATATAAATATCACATATTATTATTATTATTATTATTTATTAATGTTGATTAGCTACAACACCCGCACCATTTATATGTTAAAGAACCTACATGAATGTAGATGATCATTTCACTTCCAAAGGCCAGTCTCCTTATATTTATTGTTTTACGAGCTCCTTGTTCGTATTATTCCTGACACTTAATTAGTTGCCCTAAATATTGATCCGGTTGATGAAGATAACATTTTTTGAAACCCCCCGTTTTATAATTAGCATAAACACGTAAACAAATCATATCATTCCGGGCTTGTAAATCAAAATGTTAGATCAATAAACACTGATAGACAAGGAAAGAAAAGCCCGTTTATTTCTTGGATCTGATTATTTGGATTCTTAAAAATAAAATATCATATACGTCATTGCATTACATAGAACAAATGATCATTTTATTTAGACTGGGCGTGGGTGTTTAAGATCATTACAAAATATTTCTTGACTTCTTCAAATTTTAATGTACTCGTGCAACCTTTCACTTAACAATCGTCATCCTAAGTTCATCAGCGGAGAAGCAAATCAGGGGAATTGGCAGCATAATAAGGGATTTGAAAAGGATCGGTTTGGGAACATTAGTACTGTTCCTCCCTCCTCCTTTCTCCTCCCTCCCCAAGGTCAACATAAATGATAAATAATATCCTAAACATTAATCTAGAGTATGACGCATTCCACAGAAATGACTAAATGAAGCCTTGAAATAAATGCGCTCGCATACTACATGTTATGTACTTATTGAATTTACATATGGAATTAACTTATTTCTTCATCCCTTAATGTGGGATTGGAAAGAATCATTTCAAAAGTCCTCACATATCTGGAATGTTATTAGTAGATCCAAACCGGGTACACAAAGTATTACATATGGAATTAACTTATTTCTTCATCCCTTAATGTGGGATTGGAAAGAATCATTTCAAAAGTCCTCACATATCTGGAATGTTATTAGTAGATCCAAACCGGGCACACAAAGTATTAGTTTGTATTTGACTTTCACTTGATACGTTTACGAAAACACAATAATCCGTTACGGATTAATATCAGCGTATATCAATCATTAGATTGCGATTATGGATATAACACAAGCTCTAACCGAAAAAGGTTCGCTTTATCCTAAAACGGTGGAGGATCAAATTCTCATCAATCACAAATAAATCCATCTTATTCAAATACTTATGGGATGAAATTCGAGATATATCACTCTATTGTAACTTTAATCTAATTAAATGACACACTTTAATGGATGGATTAGGAACTTCAGCAATTACGACAGATGCTGAGTCATCAAACAATTATTACTGCACATAATCCTGGATAACTCATGTTCTTATGGCTATGAACTATTACTTCAAACAAATTTATAACGAACAGATCAGGTAAATATTTGGATGTTAGAAGTAGTGTCTGACCTATCGAGATTTATATTGATCGCTGAATGCTAATGTTGCTGTAGAAAATGCGAAACTCTCGGATTAAAGATAGCTGATTAGAACTGAAATATTGATGATCACGTACTTCTGAATTGCAGCAAGGAACGGTATGCTACCGAGGCAGTTTATCATGGTATCAGATTATAAATGTCAGTGTTGTAGTTTACCGTCGCGGGCTATTCTACACAAAATTGTACAATATCTTATGATAATAAAAACAATTTTTAAGAGCGAAATATTATAAAATCGATGAATATAATAAAACCATTAATACATATTTAAATACATAACAAGGGAGCTAGATTTCTATAAAGTATCACATCAATCATCTACAGAACCCTATAATAATATTGATCTAGCTTCAGATTTATTATTGTAGACAAAGGTTTTAAAGAATATCGCGTCATCTCACACATTTATGATGCAATGAGTCATTAAACAGAACGTGATATATCTCGTTGTTTAACCCAAAATATTGTTTGTGTTATATTTTAATATTATCATCATGCGTGAAGCATCCATCTAATTTTGAAAAATATTCAATAACTTGCGAATTCTAATTCTTAGACAATTATTATTTTCAGGTGAGAGTTGACAGACTTCTCCGGATAACAACAGGCAAATATCTTTATCAGGTGACTTGTTGTAGTACAACTCCTGGTGACACTTTTAGCATTACCTTCACCAAAACGCTAATTTTCTTTTCTAACATACTCCCATGTTTATTTAGAACGCTATTTCAATCAGTGTTAATAATACCTATAATAATAATAATAATAATAATTATTATTATTATATTTAATAAAGTCCCCCTGCTAGCAAGAGCTAGTCAATGGTGATTTACAGTGATAACCAAAATAATAAGGGAATCGAATGCTAATCTTTATTTATATGTGACATGTTCATATATATTACAGTCATATCGCTGCACAGTGAACCCAAGGGAATATGTATACACTGTGTAAACCACCAAAGGAACGTGAACAGAAACCAGAGGTACATCAGATAACAATAATTGAACATCCGATAAAATACCAGCAATAGACACCCCTCTTGGAGCATTGCATCATATGGGTGTCTTTCAACATAGAAAAACATTACACTATGACCAACTCTATGAAATGGAACAGATAAGTTCAGAAGAGCAGGTAATATTCCCATACCTTGATTAATTGACATCAGAATATCATTTTCACCCGGACTATGGCTGTTTCAGTACTCTGACAATTTGTGTTGCACATTATCGCGATCGATTTAGGTCATTACTTGATGGATGTTGTTTTAGGCGGAAATTTGAATCATCTTTCTATAACTTTAGATATAAATGTTAGATTCGAAACTGGTCTGTAACTGTTTATACTATTACAGTCCAAATTGAGTTTATTTTAGTGATTTTACTGGTGCAGCTTTCATGGTCCTCGGGAAGACTCCTAGAGATAATTATTTATCAACTACTTTTGTAATTGGGCTTATTACAACATCCGGGCAGAGAGTCTTTCACAAGCCACGTAGGCATAGGGTCAACAGTGCAGAAAGCATTAGATGACCTCCTCAGCAACTGGTTGTCGATAATATAGTATAACACGCCGACGCCAATTCAGCCTTGTTTCAATAACCAAATGTGTTGTTTATCCGATAACGCGATTTGCAAAAGTTTGAATATGTCAAACGATGTACAAGGCATAACGTTTTATCGTTAGGATATATTGCTATTTGATTCATGCATACCATTATACTATCTGTAGTGGCCACTCCAGGGTTTTTACACACGGTGAAAACATTGTGTAAATAATTAAAGCCGATAATGGGTTGACAAGTTGCAATGGCAGACTCGTTTCGAGTTTTGATGAATTTGGGTCATAACATAGAGGTCTAATATATGTTAATCTTCAGAACTCACGAAGGGAATAAAATATATAAAGGCATCGCATTGTTGCTTCGTTGTAACTGAGCCATAAACACTATCACTTTCTAACAATACTCAGCTGTCCAGACGCCGCATTTGTCGTTATTTAGTTTTTTTCACAATAACAGCCAAGATCGTAATAGAAATCTCGCTCAGTTTTAGTATTAAGAAATAATCACAGAAGGGATAACAATCTACAAACAGAAGTTATTCCATACAATATATTTTATCCTTTAGCTGATGGTGAGATGATCGTGATAATCAAGTTACCATTCCACTTTTTCTATGAATAAATACGCCATCTGTTTAGTAACAATTATAGATTTAATAGTAAATAGAGCATTTGATGTTATTCTGCCGTTCAATCTCAAGTAAAGGATTATTAAGCAAATTCTAAACAAATGCTGCTTTCATTCAAAATTTAATATTCCTTGCTTTAATTACTACCTTTATGAATATCAGTTAAATGATTTGTAGATTTTACAAATATTTCCGAAATATATCCAATCTTTGCTTAAACTTGTCAATTACAAACAGTATAATTACAGAGAAAATAAACATGTTGGTTTTCCACCTTCTGTCGCCGAGTTTAGACACTGGTTTCGGTGTTTGCTGAGATATTTATCCATGTTTACAATAACTCTCTCCTGGATACTTAACCTCAGAATTACAAAATTAACAAATTACAAAATAGTATCCCTTCGTTCAAGAATATATTATGGAATAAATGGCATGTCTCTCATAAGTTAATTAATTTATGTGTAATTAATTCATTTTCATATTCTCTATAAATATTAGTAATGAATAAATGCGTATTACTATATTATTCTACGCGACTAACATAGATATGACAAGGTTTCATCCATTTTTCATATGTATATTTTTTAGCAAACAATACCTTTTTATTCTTCATTAACTGTTTGTTGTCTACGATCCAAAAGTGTAAATCCAAAAGTGGTAAAGAAAAATCTCTGATTATGTGGATATTGAAACCTTAGCCTGTCTAGATCTATTGATGTTCAGAATCAGTTCGCGGTGGAGTATACAAGTTAGTTGATGAAACTTTAACTCCACGTCTGATTGCTTTGACATTGCGCGTTTGTAAATGATGGAGCGGGAAGTCAGAATGAGAAACGATCCTACCGGGTTAGAACGATACTTTGTTGTTAACATGATAACTGAATTATGAGCACACCATCGATGAGACGAGATGACCTTACAATAAGGCTCTCATCAAGATAGGTTTCCTGTATCATGTTTTCTTAAAAGGCATTAAGTTATAAATCTCCACTCTATGTTGCATATCTTGTTCATGTTCATCTATGTAATCCTCAAAATTAATTACTATCAATAATACAAATTTTAATTAACGTCACTCAATTAATATTGATATAAAGTTCATATACATCTCTCTCCCCCCTCTCTCTCTCTCTCTCTCTCTCTCTCCATTATACTGTATAATTTTAGAGGAGTCGACCAACTGATACCTGGTATCGTCTTAATCTAGAGTTTCAAATATGTAAATTAGAGTAATATAATGTCGGTTATATTACCTCGTTCTTATATATCACGGTATCACATAGCTATAATTTGCTATTTTCTTTAAAATTAGCTTGGAACATATTTTAAATGATGGTCGTTCTGCGTGGAAATAATATTTACGGGTTTGCAAAATGTAGTTGATATCCTGTGTTGCTACAATAATGAACTAGACATGATTCTCATCTTATGTACACGATCTGTCTAATGGTTTAAGTGGAAGGGGCTGAAGTGACATCACTTCTAAGTGTTATAAACTTGCTAATTTAAAGCAAGCCTGGTACAGTTATCGATTTTATCTAATGAACTTTAATATAACTGGAGTTTGTGTAGTTTAAAGTATTATCTTTGTTGATGTCGTTACTTGTCACCGTTGTCTAGCGGTAGCGTGTTGGACCACAGATCGTTAACACCCGAGTTCGAACCTCGGCTTGGGCATATATGAAGGGTGTTTCATCTTTAACTTCGCTTCATTACCTTTGGAGGTCGTTCGGCCAATTTAGCCTACCATGTGCACAAAGGTGACCGTAAAACATCAATCATCTACGTTATCCAAATTCCAACCTCGAGGAAGATATTAGATAATAAGTCAATTTCATAATTCAAACTAGAGGGGTGTATTTGATAACTAATCAATCTCATAATTCAGCCTAGACGCATATATTAGATAACAATTCCAACCCATAATGCAAATTAGAGGAATATATTAAATAACAAGACCATCCCATAATCCAACCTACATGTAGAAATGATATGAAGTTCTAAATAAACGTCTTACATACCTAATATGTTATATATTTACGTTCCAGAAAATTCTAGATGGAATTTAAGAATTTGTTCCAGATCAGGTTCGTATATTTAATATTAGATGAGTTTCATAAATGTACTTAATGTCAAAGTACTGATGTTCATAAAGGAATGGATATAAAAAAACACGAAACAAAACGTGCTGTCTCATACAAATAACCCAATTAAGCTAGTTGTTATCATTAATCGTGCTGTCTCATACAAATAACCCAATTTAGCTAGTTTTTATCATTAATCGTGCTGTCTCATACAAATAACCCAATTAAGCTAATTTTTATCATTAATCGTGCTGTCTCATACAAATAACCCAATTAAGCTAATTTTTATCATTAATCGTGCTTTCTCATACAAATAACCCAATTAAGCTAGTTTTTATCATCAATCACAAACACGTCACTTATCATGAAAAACGTAAAAGAAGTAATTACCATCTCTTGACGATATGATTATATACCTTTTCATGGGAATAGTAATATATACAGGTAATTGTGTAGCGATTTGGTTCTAATGTCGATTTACCTCGAACCTATATGTGATAAGGTGATATTAGTTTGTAATCAACGCTACTTATCGACTACCTTATTGGTGATAATTATTAATAAATCTTCTAGTTAATTTATCTTGAAATGCAGAATCCATGAAGAAATTTTTTGTAAGTGTTCTTAATCCAGAACATAAATAGATAATATTGTAACGCTCTTTGATATGAGATATGAGAAGTCACGATAATTCTAGCAAAAGGCAAAATAACCAATGATATTCTTGATATCAGATCTTGGTATTCTACCTGTCAAAAACAGAATCACAAATAACATTTTGACAGAACTTACCTCGCTATATGTGATACACCTAGAGATAGATTAATTTGCAATGGAGTTCTATAAGCTGGGTTTCGCCATTGCATTATAAGGAAATAAAAGTTTCTATCAAAATACAGACCTCATCTCACTACAGTTAAAAATACTAAGAAACCATGAGACGGTTCTATATTATCTCGAGTAACTTAGAACAATATTTATCCATACTCAGGTACTGTAACAACAACAATAAATTACCCTTACGCTGAGTGAGTGATTATGTGATCTATGGAGTGATTGAGTGAGTGTTTGAGTGTTTGAATGATTGAGTGAATATTTGTCTGATTGAGAGTTTGACTGATTGAGTGAATAAGTGATTTAGTGAATGAAAGCGTGAGAACGTGGCTGCGTGCATGAGTGAGTGAGTGAGTGGGTGAGTGGTGAGTGAGTGAGTGAGTAGAGTGAGTGAGTGAGCGGATGAGCAGGCGAGTAAGCGAGCGAGCGAGTCAGTCAGTCAGTCAGTCAGTCAGTTAGTCAGTCAGTCAGTCAGGCTAAAATAACAAAAATTGATGAAAAAGATCATTTAAAAATAAAGCGATATTCTTACTCATAAAAACTAGAATCTACTCGTAGTAATAATTGTAGATTTCCGTTTCGATGAAGAATCAATTTACGGTGAACTTTTATTTATTTCTTATGTGTTCTTCCATTATATCCCTATCAGCAATGTGTATTTGTTTAAAATGTTATCTATTTAATTCGTTTTAGTGATAAATGCTTATTTGTTACTTCGCTTAGCAACAGGTTTATTGACCTGTCCCATCCAAGATACCTTTGCAAGAAGGATTAATAAAAAGTGGGGAGCCTTAAACAAAAGCTTTCACGCTTCCGGGCAAAAGAGTGGCTCGCCTTTGAGTCTTTGACCCATTGAGTCACCATTCTCAAGGTATTTATTTTTGCCATTCAAATGCTTCGCCTCGTCAGGATGTTCAAATACCTGATGATGTTACCAAATAAGAGTATCTTGTAAAAACACGAGACCAATCAAAGGCGTAGGTTTATTTTTATTTTGTCGGGGATAAAGTGTGAGGTGTTTGTTTCATTCCCATCCATCGGATAAGATTCATTTACACCGAGACTATTTCTGGTTATAAGATAGAATTACGTTTTGTACTAAGCAGATGGCTATTCGTCATTATCCAGAAGAACTGATGACGAAAAATTATATTTGTCCATTGAATTTCAAGTGGATAATGTATTCCTCAAAATTTCCCCAAAACATTTTGTATCAACAAAAGATTTGTCCTCATAAAAAACGACCTTTTCCAAATTCAGATGTCTTCTCGGGTTTAATAAAGCTATCGTTACCGACAACTAGAAAGTGTATGCCCTCCATGGTGTTGACAATGTCATTCTATTGTACCAATTCATAAATCAGGGTCGGGGGTAAATAGTGATAAATATTTTCTAAGCCAAACGCAGCCATTATTAAAGAATAAAAACCGCTAACCGTCGTATTATCTTTTATACGGCGTTTTCATTATAGTGAAATTAGTCAGTGTATTAGTTTTATGGCAAGCATTTCTAATATGTCTGGATTGTTTTGTTGTTTGTTTTGTTCCCATTTAATGGGATATAATGCATCTCCCAAAACATATAGGCGAATACCACGACCCTAAATTTATTCTTTAAATGGCTTCAAAACATAGGGTTAAAATATCGGATTATACAGGCCGAGTTTCCAGAAATATACATACCCCTTCTTTCCCTTCACATTTATATATAACCCTACCTTTTAATATTTATTACACTATATTTATAGTTATTTTAGGAATTATTCAGCTTTTTTTCGTGTGTTAATTTCACGCTAACCTCTGTCTACAGAAGCTCCAATGCCAGTATGTTTAAACACACGTGGTTCCCGTATCCAAGTATCATTAAATCCCCCACAAGATCCCAATTTTAAAGTTATTAATAACAAGCTATTTTATTAGTCCAATTCAACGAATGCTCCTCAATATTTGTTTTAGAACTATTTATTATTGTAGAGCAATATGAATGCCGTCATTTGTCAAATTTTGCCTTCACTTAATGCATGACATCATAACATGGGCCAGATGTTAGAAACTACTAATTATAAACGCAGTATTTCATATTTCTGATCCGCCTTTTTCAAAAATGGCATCATAATTTTCAGCTGTTGTTACACCGTCTTTGCGTTCTAAGAGCTTTACAAAAAGAAAATTCTTTAAGAATCATCTTAGCTATTTAAGATAACGAGCTGACATTTAGATTGGTAATTAGTGGTGAAAATTACCTCCACTACGTCACAAATATGGAAGTTTATGACATGATAATGATTTATTAATTTCCGGGAAATTGACAGTTGACGTTGCTAATGACAACGATATTAAGAATAGAACACCCCAGAAAAAGGTTAAAGGGACATATACACTTTTATAACTGCGCGTGTGACTATCTGTCTGTGTTTGTGTGTGTGTGTGTGTGTGTGTGTGTCCGTGTGTGCATGTGGACGTGCATTATGTATACGTGTTTATATACCTGTATGTGTGGGGCGGGCGGGCACGCGGGCGCGCACGTATGCGAGCGTGTATGCGCGCTTGTGTATGTGTGTTCGTGTGTGGGTTCGTGTGGGTTCGTATGTGTTTTTGTGTGTGAGCGTGCGTTCCCACACATCTGCATATGTACGTCCGTGCGTGTGTAAGAAATTGTCAAGATGTTTCGTAAAGCTGAAAGGATGTATTTTTAGTAATTAAAAATATTTTATAAAAAAATGTACCTACTGAAACATTATCTGTATGTCCTTCTGCATCGACAAAGGTTGTTTCTACAACAAACAACAGCATTAACCACAACAACAACAATTATAAAGATAATACCATACATATCATTTCTAATATAAAATACCAACAATGACAGAGACACCTGGTGTCAACCTAACTCGTTAAGTTAAAGGGATGTACAGAGTAATTAAGATGATCTTAGAACAACTAACAAGATACATTATTCGCAACAAACTTTGGTTAGTTAATTAACGGAGTAAAGCCAGAAGGTTGATGGCCAGACTCAACAACAATACATATCCTTAGGCGATAATTGTTTTACGTATGACATGTACTGAAACATTACCTGTATGACCACACACACACACACACACACACACACACACACACACACACACACACACACACACATATATATATATATATATGCGGCATATGGTTTGACTGTAGTGTCTAGTCCGCAGACCAGTAAGGTATCTTCTTCTTGTAGAAGTAACAGACAAACAATGATGTTCAGAGAAGGCATAGATGGCTGAACTTATATGTAAGTCGGGTTCAAGTAAATAATGACTGAGGTGCTTTAAATAAAAAGTTCTGAATACCGATCCAGGGTGCACAGTATTGTAATTCTTGAATGTCATAGTACAAACTGGACATAACTGGACCTAGGAAAGAAAATTATATTCTACATACAACCAATGTGAATTATATATACAAGTAAACTTGTTATACAAAACACACCAACCGCACGAACTGTGTCCAATGCCACCGCTCGAGATGCGATGCAGTATTTCTATTCCTGAGTCAGGAGAACATGCTTTAAGAGCGTACTGTGTCTGCTACAGTCATTTAAATGCTGGATAACTAGGCCAAACATCTAAACGGCGTGCCTCCAAAGACGCAAATAGTGCACGGAATATACAGCTCTAGATCAGCTTTTCTTGAATGCAGGGACCGGGAAATATGGTCTCCACGCATAGAAAACGGAACTTTCTCAACCGCAGCATAATATGCCTTGTGATATTTGCTGGAGGGTCAAATACCTCATAAACATACA
This sequence comes from Paralvinella palmiformis, assembly GCA_025642065.1. NCBI lineage: Eukaryota > Metazoa > Annelida > Polychaeta > Terebellida > Alvinellidae > Paralvinella > Paralvinella palmiformis. The sequence goes on along the minus strand of JAODUP010000308.1, from coordinate 499,283 downwards.
AATCCAATAAATACTATGACCTACTCGTCACTATTACATCGGCGCTTTAGCAGACCGTTATGGCGGAATTGCCGTTCTATATATTAACATTTTCAAATCAGACCTAATGTCTGCTATACAAACTATAATTATAATATAGGGTTTTATTAATGACAAGGAGACTAGAGTTAGCCTTGAATGTCATAGTACAGACTGGACATAACTGGACCTAGGAAAGATAATTATATTCCCACAAACAACTAAGGTGAATTATATATACAACTAAACTTGTTATATAAAACACACCAACCGCGCGAACTGTGTCCAATGCCACGGCTCGAGATGCGATGCAGTGTTTCTATTCCTGAGTCAGGGGTACTTATAATGCTTTAAGAGCGTACTGTGCCTGCTACAGTCATTTAAATGCTGGATAACCAGGCCAGACACCTAAATGGCGCGCGCGCGCGCGTGTGTGTGTGTGTGTGTGTGTGTGTGTGTGTGTGTGTGTGTGTGTGTGTGTGTGTGTGTGTGTGTGTGTGTGTGTGTGTGTGTGTGTGTGTGTGTGTGTGTGTTTAGCTGTGTATAATAAGGCACAGGCACAGAGAATCTCGAACCGTGAATTCAAACTCTGGACGTTTCTTCAGGGGACTGAATCCAGAGTGGCGACTTTTCTTGCTGAGACATGTGTAATGTCTCACCAGTCCCTAAGCCGCCAAGCAAAATCAAAATACGAATCACCTACAGCCGTGGAGTTTGGGTGTAAACACCCATGTCAGATCACGGCAGTAGTGAGAATGTTTAGCTTAATTATCTAAGCAGCCCTATTTATAGCTATTTTTCAATTGCTGTATCTTTCTTCAAAGCAATACTATATAAACTATATAACCCAATTGTTACCGTCTTCAAAGATCAGTTTTTACAACGGGCAGGCGTCATGAAGCGACTACTATTAAAACTGTTTATCTTAATTACTATTAAAAGACTGACATCTGCGCTGAAGCAGACCGTAATAGCGCGTCATAGCTTCCGTACTGTTTGAACTATGCTATCATTTTCAAACCTGACCTAATTTATGCTATTCTAACTATTGTAGTTCTTAAATGTTATTTATGACAAGCAGATTAGAGCTAATCTTGAATGTCATAGTACAAACTGGACATAACTGGACCTAGGAAAGACAAATCTATTCCCACATACAACCAAGGTGAATTATATATACAAGTAAACTTGTTATGTAAAACACACCAACCGCGCGAACTGTGTCCAATGCCACCGCTCGAGATGCGATGCAGTGTTTCTATTCCTGAGTCAGGAGTACTTATAATGCTTTAAGAGCGTACTGTGCCTGCTACAGTCATTTAAATGCTGGATAACCAGGCCAGACACCTAAACGGCGTGCCTCCAAAGACGCAAATAGTACATGGATTATACAGCTCTAGATCAACTTTTCTTGAATGCAGGGACCGGGAAATATGGTCTCCACGCATAGAAAACGGAACTTTCTCAACCGCAGCATAATATGCCTTGTGATATTTGCTGGAGGGTCAAATACCTCATAAACATACAAATCCAATAAATACTATGACCTACTCGTCACTATTATAACAATTTACATCGGCGCTTTAGCATACCGTTATGGCGGAATTGCCGTTCTATATATTAACATTTTCAAATCAGACCTAATGTCTGCTATACAAACTATAATTATAATATAGGGTTTTATTAATGACAAGGAGACTAGAGTTAGCCTTGAATGTCATAGTACAGACTGGACATAACTGGACCTAGGAAAGATAATTATATTCCCACAAACAACTAAGGTGAATTATATATACAAGTAAACTTGTTATATAAAACACACCAACCGCGCGAACTGTGTCCAATGCCACGGCTCGAGATGCGATGCAGTGTTTCTATTCCTGAGTCAGGAGTACTTATAATGCTTTAAGAGCGTACTGTGCCTGCTACAGTCATTTAAATGCTGGATAACCAGGCCAGACACCTAAATGGCGCGCGGGTGTGTGTGTGTGTGTGTGTGTGTGTGTGTGTGTGTGTGTGTGTGTGTGTGTGTGTGTGTGTGTGTGTGTGTGTGTGTGTGTGTGTGTGTGCATAGGTATGAATGTGTTTGAAGTACGTGTTTATACGAGTGCATATAATTATTTATAAGGGTATATGTTCGATTGTGCACGCCAACATATGAAATTGTCCGTGCGTGAATGTGTGAGTGAGTATGTTAGCAGGCAAAGGCACTCATTAGTAAATTCATTTCTATATTCGTCTTTTCTTCCTATCTGGCATAAAGATAACTCGTCAAGTTAAATAAATGGATGTAGTAATTAAAATGATTTTGGAAAATACAAAAACAATACTATACGTTATTCGACATACTATATACTATGCAACATACAGTGGGAGTTAATAATTTAGTGCCTTTTAAGAAAATTTGAGAAGGGAAACTTATCTTGATATTATAAAGTCATCACTTCTCATCGATGGTGTGTTCATAATTCGGTTATCATGCTAACATCAAAGTGTCTTCTAACCCGGTAGGATCGTTTGTCATTCTAACTTCCTATTTTGAAATTTACTAACTCACAATAATAAAGCAAGGAGGTGTGGAACTAAGTTTCATCAACTAGCGTTTATACACTACCATGAACTGATCCAGAACACGGATACACGTAGACATATTCCCGCCCTGGTCAGGATTCCATATCCACATAATAACCGATTTTTCTTTATTACTATTTGGATGTACAGCGACAGCGTAGCATAGACAACAAACAGCTAATGAAGAACAGCAATATATTATTTACTAATAAATACACAAAAGGTCAACCCTTATTTAAACCAATCGGTGTGCATCACAATCAATAGTTAAGGATTAAATATATTATATGGAATACCATCTCTTTGTAGGCTGTGGTCCTTTCTGTGCTTCTTTCTTAATGCTAAAGTTGAGCAAGATTTATTACGAGTTTAGCTGTTATTTTAATATTTATATAGACATATCGAGAAAGGCACCGAATCAATAGCTGACTATTGCTCAAAAGGGGTAGAATAATCGTATTTATTAATTAATCGAAATATATCCAATTGATAAAACTTTATGCCCTCTGCCTGGTCTAAATATTTAAAATCGTTATCGGGCCCCAAGAAGGGAATTATATCAGATAAACAGAATTTGATAACAAAATGTATTTGCTTAATGGAAAAAGGCTGAATTCTCGTCGCGGTTATATGTAATATTAACAACACTTAGGAATAACATAATTCTCCGCAGAGTAAATATTTAAAATGGATCCATTCAAGCACCTTACTGAGACTGAACCAGTCAGTTGCTGAATAGGTCATCTAATGCCTGCTATGCAGTTGATTTTATGCCATCTGCGTGGCTTGTTAAAGAGTCACCTGATGTTGGGATAAGTCATGTTATCTGGATATTTTCCCGAGATTCATGAAACCTAACCTTGTAAAACGATTAAAAAACACAGATTGGACGGCAATATTCTAAACAGTTACAAACCCGTGCCAAATCTAATATTCGTACCTAAAGTTACAGAAAGGGTATTTGATTTCCATCTAAACAAATATTTATTAAATAATAACCTTAAATTGAAACAGCCATGATGTAACCAATTTCATTTTATATTACTGCTGGGTGACTCCATACTTGTTTTGTGTGTTTTGGTATTATCGTTTTGTCCTGCGTCTGTATAGGCGTATTTTGAACCTGTTGCTCAGTGGAGTGTGACTGTCTGTCTGAGTTGGTCACTGATGTCAGGTGATAGACTGTACACGTGCATTTGTTGTCTGAATTCTTGCCATGTGGTCAGAGCCGTTGACTGAGAGGGCAGAACTTGGTGGGAAGATATTGTTAAAAATCAGTATGTATTCATGGAATGAGAAGTTGTCTGTTGTGTAGAACTGTTAAACTAACTTTGTGTTGAATCGACTAGGAAAATGACAGAAATCTGTGAGTGAAAATCAATTCGTGTTGTCCAGGGATATATTGGAGGTCGTGTACTTATCTACAACCCGCAGTTGTACCATCTACTATTCAGCTAACAGTTCAGATGATTGTTCCATACGTGAATGTGGCCCGTAGCATCATTTGAAGAATCACTGATTAATAAGAGGGACCAACTTCTGATCGGTATTCTTTGTAAACATTAGCTGGCATTTGAAATGAAGTACCGATAATTGGGGAGTGGGAATATTTGTTTTGTTAAATCTTCTGTTACTTTATGTATATGAAAGATATTTAGACGTGATATATGTCCGTATTAAATATTAGGTAAAATGACTAGTGGTTCAATTTATTTTATAAGCACGTGACTGATTTGGGGTTAAAATGATTATCTGATGTCAATTAATCTCAAGTTACGCCAATATTACCTGTTCTTCTGGACTGGACTTATCTGCTGCATTTGATTTTGTTGGTCGAAATATCATTTTCTCTGGGTTAAAAGACATGTTCAGTCTTTAGTATAAAGCACTTCAATGGTTTCAGTTCTATTTCAGACCATGCTCCCAGAGGATACACATGTCAGTTCCTGGTATTTTATCTGATGTTGATTTGTTTGTTATCTGATGTGCCACACGGTTCAGTTCTTGACTCTTTGGTTTTCACAATATAAACACGTCCTCTTGGAATCCTTACGCAGCGATATGGCATCAAATATCACTTTGAAGCTGGTCACACAAAGCTGTATATATCACTGGATGCTGAAAATGAGTTAAATTTCCTCTGATACTTGAAAAATATAGAACATTGTACTGCTGATAATCGGCTACGGATGGCTGAAAATCTTCTATAATGAAATGCTAATAAAATAATTATTATATATTTTGCATCATCACATCGTGTTAAATCCATAAAATACCCGCATTACAGATGGCTGCATCTTCCGTTACCAATAACGAGTGAGTAAAGTTTAAAGATTATTTTTAACAAATGTATTGATATACATGAACATGTCACATCAGTATGTATGCTTCCTTGGGAGTTGAGATCTGTACTGGATTGAGTCGGGGATCATAATATTATAAAGTGCCCTAGAACAGTTATATAGCTGAATGGGCGCTATATAAATGTCACATATTATTATTATTATTATGTGGCGTGACCTACTGCCTTCTTAAGATCATCCACCGTTTAAAAACACTTTTGACACAAGAGGCATCTGTTACTGTCTAAGACTCATTTCACAGATAAATAATCATTTTTGTTCGAATCCCTTATTGCGTTTCATTTGATATATTATTTAGATTATCACTGTAAATTATTATTATTATTATTAGTGGTGGTACTAGTAGTACTATTAACAATACTGGATTGAAATAGTATTTTAAATACAAATGGCACTCCATCACCTAAACATAAAGATCAAATAAGATGGATGCTTCATACATCAAAGATAAAATAAAACACAGTAATATATTGGTTTAAAAAGCGGGATATATCACGTTATGACTTAATGTGTAATATATGTGTGATATGACGCTATACTTTTTAATGCCTTTCTCTACAATAATAAATTCGAAGTTAGATCAATGGTATTACCGGATTATGTAGATAATGGACGTGTTATCTTATAGAAATCAAACAACCTTAATATATATTTGAATATGTATTAATGGTTTTATGATAGTCATCGATTTGATGCTGCAATTGATAAGCAGGTGATCAACAATATTTCATTCCCAACCAACTATCTTCAGTATTCAGAATCTTATCTGTTATCAGAGATAATAAATAATTCGTGACGGAAACTAATAATTGCAATGAAGTAGAAAATATCCTCTGTGATGGAGGAGATCCTCGTATTTATTATCTACCTGGAAAGCCACAGATATAATGCACAAATTATTTACGCACAAAGCTCTTGCTTCTTGCATACTATAGCTACCCAAAAAAAGCCAGTAATGATGACAACTGACCGCCATTTATTCTCGTCAGCATAATATCGCTCATGTATAATGTAGATACGAAATTTGGAAAGCCTCCAAACGGCCTTATAACAATGTCGTCCCTACACCAAGAAAATAAATTAAGCTGGCACAAAATGGGCTCAAAGAATGAAGTATACGCAGTTTGACGTTTCTTGTGTATCATCACCCTGGTAGTGTTATTGGGCTTCTTAAATGGCTTCTTACTGTTTCCTTATGAGACAGACAGATTTGCAATTGATACTCGTGTTGTCTACCAGATCCACATTGAGGTTAGATTGCCAATTATGTTACGAATGGGCAATACATTCAACACAACAATATCCAGTATTTGTTTAATAGACTAAACCTTGTTAAAAGATAACTAATATTTAAGCTAATCGTTGAAAATTATGCCGGTACTTTAAGAAACACTGTCCACTTTGTCCTCACACAGATAGTCTCATCGATATAATGAAAATAAACCCACGCCTATGACTAGACAAGATACTCTTATTCGGGACCATCACCGGGTATGGTAACATCTTCCTGGAGCAAAGGTTTCAGTGGCTTGAGTAAAACTCTTCCAGAAGAATAGAATGATTCAATGCTGAGCCACTCAGGTACTGGGAAGGGTGATAACTTTTGCTCAAATCTGGCCACTTTTGTTTGTTCTTCTCATAAACGTGTTTCAGATGGCACGGTTTAATAAACCCGTTACGATATATTGAAAACAATAAGAGTTTATCCCTAAAACAACTTGAATATATAAAACTTTAAACAAATACACATTGCTCAAATTGATATAACCAAAGTATTCAATGGAAATAAATATATTTCATTGTAAATTAAATTTTCATCGATATGTTAATATTTTGATATTTATTTATGCTTAACGTGGAACCAAGCAAGTATCCTGACAAGGAGTATAATCAAATGTACGACTTTTCGTGCGAGTAGAGTCTAGTAGCTCTGTGAGTAAGAATATCAACTTGTATACCATTGCTATTTAATGTAAACAATTTTCTTGCTTTTTCACTCACTCACTCACTCCCTATCTACCTCCCGCCCTACCTTGTAACTTGTTGAAGTTTGGGGTAGAGACCCCTGGCTGTCGCCTATTGGGCACAGCCACCTCCCGCCCTACCGCCATCCATCCCTACCTTTAAGGATCTTTTTTGTTGTGTGGAGTGCCTAAAAAGGGATAATTATAGTTATAAGTTAGAATAGAGGGTAGTGAAGCGTCTCATGGTTTCTATTTATATGACTGCTGCGAGATAAGGTCTGAACTTTGTCAAAACCGTCTCGTATCCCTGTCATTTAATAGAGAAAGGCTTCTTATGGTGTATCAAATAGAGCGAGATCAGATCTGTCAACATCCTGGTTTTGTTTTAACAGTTAGAATGCAAAGATACTATGTCAAGAATATCATTGGTTATTCAGCCTTGTGTTAAACTTATCATGACTTCTCATATCTATTTCTAAGACCGTTACAATATTATCTATTTATGTTCTGGATTAAGAACACATAGAACAGTGGTCTTGACATTAGTGTCCGTTAGCTAGCTCTTCCATGTATTAATGTCAACGAATAGTTTGTTGAAAACTGATCCCTTTTTAAACATCCATGTTGCTGATGATAATTGGATGATGTTCCATTAACTGATGTATTGAATTGCTGCCAAATGTGAATATTCTATCAGATGGATACCCGAAGAATACTCTTTTCGAATACAATAAAAAGATATTCAGTAATCATTTGTAGTGTTTCATCGATCATAACAACAACTAATTAATAGGATGTTACAATTACGTCTCATTCACACACGAGAATAATTATTAAATAAGGCATAACACTCTTTAGTTTTAACCAATGCCAGATTGTACTTTGTGACTCACATATATGTAGCTGCTTTGTAATTAATTAATTATGTAACAATGATTTTCTTCGTGGTTTAAGCAATTCGTGATAAATTAACCTAAATAGTTTTGATTACAAACTAATATTAACGTTATTTAATATTGGTATGAGGTAGATCAACAATGCAAACAAACATCCTCGCACTTGCCTCTAAATATAATAATAATAATAATCTATATTTAATAAAGCGCCCTTACTAGCAGGAGCCAATCAAAGGCACTGTACACATAATATGTGATATAATAATACAAATAATATGTCTGTAAAAATCCTATAAGACATTTAAAAGACAGTTATTATTTATCTGTGAAAGCGAAATTGAACAAATGTGTAATGGGTGAAATGAAAAATGAAACACCCTTCTGACACAGCTCGGTCAAGGATCTGAAGCCAGGTGCTATAAATCTGTCACGAACAACACAACCAGTTAGATAACAGAGAAGACATATCTAGGCTATCACCCATATTCCTATTTGGAATTATATATATTACTATTCCCGTGACAAGGTACATATTTATAGCGGCAATAGATAGTAATTATTATTTTAAGTTTTTCACTGTAAGTGACATTTATATGATACTGTAGGCATGTAAGACGTTTGTTAAGCACTTCATATCATTTCTACATGTAGTTTGAATTAAGGGATGGATGTATTATCTAATATCTTCCTCTAATTTAGATTACTGGTTGGAATTGTTATTTAATAAACGGATCTATAATTTAAATGTGGCGAAAAGGAAATTGCTTAAACAAACATCTTATTATGTTTAAGCTACATCGGTTCCCTTAATATTATAATTCATAACATAAAAATAACCAGTTTATTACTCGTAGAATTGATGTTACTTGAGATCAATCTGCATAAATCATTACATAATTCGGGAACATAAGTTGAGGAACACGAGTGTTCTAGTTCATGATTGCAGCAACACACAATATCAACAACGATTGTCATCATCCTTAAATATTATATCCACACAGAACCACCATCTTATAAAATATTAACAAATTCCAAGCACATTATAAAGAAAATGGAAAACAATATTTTCTATGTTGAAAACTCCAAAAAGTTTTTAAAAAAAACCGAAGACAAAAGGTATCCGTTGGTCGACTGCTCTAAAATAATGCTGTATACTGGAGAGAGAGTGGGGGAATATATATATATATAGAGAGAGATATATATATATATAAGAGAGAGGGGGGAGGGAGGGAGAGAGAGAGAGAGAGAGAGAGATGTATATCAACTTTATTGCAATATTAATTGGGTGACGTCATGGGAACCTTGATTAAAAATTGTAATGTTGATAGTAGTTAATTTTGTGGATTGTAGAAGTTGAAGAAGATATGCAGCATAGAGTGGGGCTTGATAATGTAGTGACAACGATATTAACTATAGAAGTAACAACAGCACAACAAAAGGACAAATATACAGTCTCAACTCTGTTAGTGTACGTGTGCGTGCATATGTGCGTGCGTGTGTGTGTGGCTTTTGTGTGTGTGTGCGCGGGTGTGTGTGTGTGTGTGTGTGCGCGCGTGTGTCCGTGTCCGTGTGTGTGCATACGTGTGAATGTGTTTGAGGTATGTGTGTCTATGCGAGTGCATATACTTGTTTATAAGGGTATATGTTCGTTTGCTTTTGCGTGTGTGTTGGTGCACGTCCCCTACTACATGAACGTGGCGGGGCGAGGCGTGATTTATGTTAGCTGGTAAGGGTACTCATTAGTACAATCATTTCTATGTTCGTCTTTTCTTCCTATCTCGTATAAAGATAACTCGTCAATTAGTAATTAAAATTAATTTAGAAAAATAATAAGATATATTATTCACAACATAGTTTATTTCCGTCACCATTTGAAAACTCAATTTTTCAGACTCGGTTATCCTTCCCTAAGTTTCCTTGTCATCTGATCATGCTTGATGAACTTTGCATCGTACCCGGACTATGAGTTTGTCCATCCCCTCCACTAGGTGCGCCACTGAGCTCGATTCTTTTCGAGGATATTGGCGCTATAGAACTTTTGTAATTATTGTTAAAAAGAATTTTAGCTAATTAATTAACAGAGTGAAGCAAGAAGGTTGACGATCAGACTCAACAACAATAACAGTCCTTAGGCGGTTATTGTATGAAGTATATCATATACTGAAATATTACCTGTATGTCTTTCGGCGACGGCGATTTTTGTCTACCTCGTACCTTTATGATGTACACCACCGACACTAATAACAACAACAACAATAATAACAACAACAGCAATCTATATAAAGATAACGACATAGATACCATTACCCACATCACGATAACAAATGAAAATAAAGATGACACTATTAGATAACAAACCAAATAATGTAATATATTTACCAAAGATTATTATATTTTCTTATATTTTACTTTCTTATACTTTACGTCGTTTCCTATTCGTTGAGGTACATCAGATGTGTGCCATTCTGACAATTTGTGGTTAATTCGATAAATAATACAGTTGGAAGTGATAATCGCAATGTAGGTGTTATTAGGAGGGGGGGGGCATTTGTGTGTCACCAAAATTAATGAGGTGAAGTTAAAAGTAAAACGTCTTATAATATGACTACACTCGGATCTTAACCCTGGTGCTAGAGGTATGTGACCACATACACTAGCGATTAGCTTTTTGGAAAACTCTCTGTTATATGCAGTTTGATAAGACCATATAGTTATCTGCATACATTCCTGTAGACGTTCAGTAGAATTACCCGATGATTCTAGACTAGAATGTTTTAGTTATTATTAAATATACAATCATTTATAGACTAGGCTAAAAAGAGCTTCTTGTGTAACTTTTTGTAATCTACTTATATAAATAGAGATCTTTTGGGTAAATTAATTTAATACAGTTACCAATTCATAATGATGACATATAATAAAGGGTTGATTCATGCCTGCTTCCATTAGATGAAGTCTATACCAGACAAATATAATCCGCAAATTTAATTTACCATTTTTATCACCTTAGCACTTGCATGTCGTGTTACCAATATACAAGAACCAAACTGATATAGAACTTTAGTTCCTTATATATATATATATATATATATATATATATATATCAGATATGCCCACCGACCGTGGTACCCCAGGTGAGAGTTTAACCAATTAATATGGTCTGGATACCGTGGGCTTCACCCACAACACTGTGACACCACCACATACCATACCTATAATATATATAGAGATATTGCTATTTATAAATTTACCCCACTTCAATATTTAGAAAAGGCAAATAAAAATTAAATCCACAAATTAATTACTATTTAATTTTTTAATTCAGAAATATTTCTTCGATGACAATCCTACTTAGAATATACTACCCGGAGTAGGTATTTCAAGTAGGTAAAAAGTATTAGGCACAAAAATAGTCGGTAGAAAACAGAATTAGAATTGAAATTGATAAATTTAGAATTGGAATTGAAAATTTTGTTTTGGAATTGGAATTGAAATTGACCAAATGGAATTGAGTGGAGTTGGAATCTATACTATATTTTTTTTCTGTTTTAATTATCTTCTTTTATTTTAAAATAATTTTGTTGTTTAATTATTGATAACATCACTTTTATATTATACATGAGTCATTGGTTCTTCTCGGTTCAATAGACCAATTCAATTACCCCTGGCGCCACCATGCGGCTGAATTTACTAAACTAAATAACGTTCTGCCCGATTTGCATGGCTGTCATGGTCCGGCCAGTCTAGTTCAAACTTATTCTTTGTAGAACCTTTGCCATCTGACATGAGAATATGAATGGATAAAATCAATGCTTACATAGATTATAGTTCAATGGGTGATTCCTATTACTGTGACATTAATATGTATGCATGATATATTGTATTAAAGTGAACTGTTTTATTTTCTGAATCAGCCATTCGTGCAATGTAAATGTCAAGGGTGTTAATACTCTAATGTAATAACATTTTGTATATACAAATATACAGGTCTTACATATATGATTGGTTAAAAATAACATTTCCAAAACTGTACATTACATAATATTTTAATCTTCATTAAAATCAATTTACATTCAGCTAAAAGCTTAATTTTAAAATCATTTATTTAATCCACTGAAACCCATGCTAAACAAATCCGCTACAAATTAACACGAATAACTAAGGTTTACCTATGTCATTCATCTGGAAAAATCGGTCCGCTCACTCAGTCGGTTATATCCTGATAAGTATTGTGTTAAATCCTTTGTAAAGAGACCATGGTTCAGCTGAAATACTAGTGTCGGTCTCCGTGTAATATGAAATAATTTTCAAAAAGATTTCCAGCATTTGCCGTTAGTGAAAAGTTGCCATCCCCTATTAACAGTAGGCGCCATAGCCGTTTCTAACCCGAGACCGCAGTTGACAACCGATGCAACGCATTTCGTCTGGATTGGTCTATTTGGAACAAAGATCTCGGGCCAAATAAAGTGTGTAGCTTAACGATAACAAAAGCCGCACATTAAGTGTATATTTCATGGATCTTCTTTCAAGAAGTTGTGTTCGTTATTTCGAAGTAAACCTTCCCATGAGATGAGTACTATAATAGAGAATGGCTTGGTATGGATCAAGGGAGTCCATCAGTCTAAATCGCATTGATATTCCGGTGATCTCAAACACGGATTATACGCTTAGTGAGAAGTCAGTGACGGATAACTAGGTCACACAGTAGAATAAATGTAGGTTGAAAAAATAAAATAATTAACATATAGTCAAGATTCATTCAAATTTTAACCTCTACGATACGCCCTAATGGATAGCGATAATGTTGTGTCTCTCAACAAAAAATACGATTCCTAAAGGATTACTGTGGAAAGGATGTCAGATGTCTCAAGTGGCTTTAATGTCGTTTTACTTAGTGAACCACTCGTTGCTATAATAAACATAAAATTAAGTGTTAATAGAATTACCATTTTCATATTCATTTAATTATTTGAACAACGTAAAAATCCCAAAAACAATTGCTAGTCCAGACCGCAATACATTATTTATAATTCCCACAATAGTGGAAGTCATTTACAAATACAATCCCTCAATGTAATTTTTAAGTGCTAAATATTATGAAAATAATAACTAGGAATTGGAAATTTTCAAAATTAGCCCGTCTTATATGTGATTGAGATTGTCCTGGCTGAGATTTTTCAATGTTCGATCTTCGCGCATTTGATGTGTAGCAATTCTTCAAGGTAAACATAGACTGATCTCAGGATACAATAGACATTATAATATACAGACTTCTACGTAGCGATAAATGAAGACAAAATCCAGCTATATCGTCCTATGTGGCATATAGATAAGGTACACGGTTTCATTGTAGTGGCTTGTCCACGAGCCCCAGTGCAGTAACGTCACAGAGTTCATGCAGACACAAAATGATGGTTAGGGATGGCACAGACGACTTAATTCATATGCCTGAGGAGATCAACTGAAGAATTATAGAGGTGATTCACAGGGAATCAGGGTGTATCAATCGCATAATTTCCTTCAAAGCGATTAATAATTCACTACTGAAAGTTATAAACCGAAATAGTTATATTTGGCCGAAATTGTAACATCTTCATTGATAACTCTAACAAATTTGAAGTTACTCTATTCAGTAACTTATGTCCAAGTTCCTCCTCACCCTACTTTTAGGCCGAATAATACTATATAATTATAGTAATAATTTTAGGTGAAAACAATTATCTGTACCATTAATGCGAATAAAATTAATTGATCTTGAATATTTCAAAGGAAAAGTTTAAAATATCATTAATAAATTAAAACATCTATAGTCAATGTGCTCAGCATTTATTTGATATTTTCCCTGCATTTCTAATCTAATTATGCTGCTGCTGCTACTACTGCTGCTGCTGCTGCTGCTGCTGCTGCTGATGATGATGATGATGATGATGATGATGATGATGATGATAGAAGCAGAAAGAACAACAACGTTGGCCTGATAATGAGTACATATTTACATAAAGGACAACTAACATTTTCAGATTTACCTACTTCGAATCTATCATTAATATTCCATTAGACATTCAACCCTGTAAAATGGCATAGATTGGCTAAGTTATAATATGTAATATATAATTAACTTATTCCACTTTTTGTGAAAACACGATTTGACAAATAAAGACACTATTAAGCAAAATAAACCTATCAAAGTAACATCTTCAGAACACTAATCAATAAATGCTTCACTCTTTGAGTTCAGTATTTTTATTATACATCAAAAATATCATATTCGTGGATGTGGCACTGACAATTATACTATCAACAAAACACTAATTGACGGTAGAAACATTACATCTTCTGGTGTTGATCTTTTTCTTGTGTGAAGATTAAATATAAAATGGGAAAAACCTCGAACGGAAAACTAAATTATTATTATTATTATTATTATTATTATTATTATTATTATTATTATTATTATTATTATTATTATTATTATTATTATTATTGGAATTTAGAACCAATATACTTCCAGGGAAAATATTAGCCTAATATTTTGTATCCATTTAAAATGTTTTTTAGGTTACAGTTCTTTCGATTTCTGATAAGAATTTCAAATATGTCAGGGCCTTAATAAAACAGAGTAAAACATGTATTTGTAGCGGAAAGCACATTAATCCCCCCCCCCCTAAAATAACAAAAATAACAAAAATACAAAACAATAAACGTAAGAATATTTGTATTCCTAGGAAACGGTGAATCAGATGCCATCGTAATTTCATGTATCTCATATCAAATTGCTAAGATATCAGTAACATCAAATAAGCAAGCCATTATCAAATTGATTCTTTCATAGACAAGATATCGTCTACGTGTATGGTTTACTTCCTGGTGCCCTTTAAGCTAACCGCATGACACCTAACTGGCCTCAGTATAATTCCCATCGTATTGGTCAGTATACCTGGAAGGAGTCATTCCTCTGAAGCATGTTAGACTGAAAAGACAAAGAATGGCAACATCTCCACGTTCCCTCGCAGTACATTAGAAATAGACTAGCAGTCATTCGTGAGATTCTTGTAACATATGATCTAACTTCCGCTTTGGCAATGATACACACGACGTAGACACCCGATAATTTAGCAACCCGTTCAATACACACAGATTATATCAACACCTGATAGGATCCGCTGATAGGAAGAAAAACACAATGGATGTGGTTATCATTCGCGATTTCTGGTCAGGTCTTCTTCGGTGTATGATTGCTTAAAGATGGGTAGTTTATATGCCGTTTTTTGTCGTATGGTTAGGGTATAATTATAAATTCTCCAAAATCGGTTTGCTATAGAGGCAAAGATAAAAATAGATAACAACTCCATCCCCTATTCCAAATTAGATGAAGATATGAGACAGCAAGTCCATTCCATAATCTACACTATACATAAAAGATATACGAACGAAGGTCTTACATGGCTACTGTATTATATACTTACGTTACAAGAACTTCCATTTGAAATTTATCATCATATGGGTCTCACCAAAGATAATTAAAGGATTTGCTTACGACATGATTCATATACCAAGGACTAAATGTGTTTCATGAATCTGCTTAATGCCAAAGTACTCATTTTCATAAAGACGTCGATATCAGCAAGACAACAGTGCCGTCTCATACAAATAATCCAATTAAGATAGGCATAAAAAAGATCACTTACATTGAAAATGTAAAGAAATAATTACCATCCCTTTGGACTATGATGATATACCTCGTCAGGAGAGCAGCAGTATATACAGGTATTTGGATGTTTGCTTGTAATATCGATCTGCCTCGAACCTGTAGATGTTAAAACTGATATTAGTTTGAAACCAAGGCTGTTTGTCGACTAGCTTATTGGTGATCATCTTTTATAAATCCTCTGGTTAATTTATCTAGATATAGTTAAATCATGAAGACAATCAATAGCAATCGTTGCATTATTAATTACCTACAAAGCAGCTAACTTTTTTTTAAAGTGGTACATTTCCCTTTTCTCCTTGTTAGAGCAATTGCTTGATTCTGCGTTAAACGCAAATAAATATCAAAACATTAGCATATTGATGAAGATGAAATCTACAATGAAATTATATTTATTTCCTGTGTATTCTTTTATTATATAAATTTTTTGCAACGTGTATGTGTTTTAAATTTTATTTACTTAATTTGTTTTGATATATGATATATTTGTTTATTGGCCTGTGCCATCTGAGATACCTTTACGAGAAGAATTAACAAATAGTTGGCAGCTTGGACCAAATGTTATCACTCGTTCCACTACAAGATTGCCTCACCATTAATTGAGTGTCACGTTTATTTGTTTTCTTGGTGTGAGGACGATGTTGTTGTAAAGTCATTTATAGTCTTTCTAAATTTCGTATCTACATTATGCATGAGATGATGATGATTGATGATTGGTGTTTTACGGCCGCTTTTGTGCACATGGTAGGCTAAATGGGCCGAGCGACCTCCAAAGGTAATGAGGCGAAGTCAAAGACGAAACAACCTTCAGATATTCCCACGCCGGGATTCGAACACGGGTGGTAGTGATCTGTGGTCCAACACGCTACCGCTAGACCACGGAGGTGCCCCTACATTATGCATGAGCCGAAGAGAATAAATTGCGATCAGCTGTCATCGTTACTGGCTTTTATTGTAAGTACAGTATATACGAAGAAGAGATTTGTGTGTAAATACTTTGTCCATCACATCTATAGTTTCCAAGATAAAGCAAGCAATACGAGGATTACCTCCATCCCACAGGAAGTTGTTTTCTTCATAGCAAATATTGATGGGCTGATAAAGTTTGCCAGCACGAATTATTTATTATCTCTGATAACAGATAAGGTTCACCTGCACTGAGACTAACTCTGGATATTGGATATTACTACACCTTGTACCAAGCAGATGCCTATCCATCATTATCCAGAAGAAACGATGCTGAAAAATGATAATCGTCAAATGAATTTCAGCCGGATAATATATTCCTTAAAATAGGACAAAATATTTGTTAAGAGAAAGTTATTCATCATAAAAACAACCTTTTCCAAGTTCGGATGTCTTCTTAGCTTGAATAAAGCTGTTATTACCGACACCTAGAAAGAATATACTCTCCAGGGTGGTGACAATGTCGTTATATTGTACCGATTCTTACCCAATCTCGGCGTGGGCATATCTGAGGGGTGTTTCATCTTTGACTTCGCTTCATTACCTTCCGATGTCGCTCGGCCCATTTAACCTACGACGTGCACAAAAGTGGCCGTAAAACATCAATCATCACCATCTTAGTGAATATTTCAACTTACTTTTAAAAATTTCAACCCACTATATTATACCAACTCGACAAATACTACTTAATATTTCGTTAAAGCTATTAATTAGTGTATGCCTTTATTTCCCAACTTTTACCTTCACATATTGCATGACGTCATAATGTGTAGCATAACGATTAATCATCCGTGAATTATACTTTTAGTTTCCAATTGTAAACGTAGTATTATAGATTTCCACGTTCAGCATCAGAGATCTATGAGCATCACAACAGAGATCTATGAGCATCACAAAAAGGAAATTCTTTGATAATTATCTTCCCTATTAAAGATGACGACATGACATTTTTACTGGTAATTAGCCATGAAAATTACCTCCACTACGTCAGAAATATGGAAGTTTATGACATGATAATGATTTATTAATTTCCGGGAATTTCACAGTTGAGGTTACTAATAACAACGATATTTACAATAGAAGCAAAAAACAAGGACAAATACCCATTATAACTGTGCGTGCGTGCGTGCGTGCGTGCGTGCGTGCGTGCATGCGTGCGTGCGTGAATGTGTGTGCGTGTGCGTGTGCGTGTGTGTTTTATAAAGATATTGAAGGCGCTGGCACATGTGTTAAACTTTCATTCAAATAACAATTATAACTCTGATGATGTTTAAAAACTAATGTTTACAAATATTTAATTTCATGTATAATTAATTACTGTTATAATTATAGAAAATGAAAGAAATAACCAAATTTCTAAAATAATCCAGAAGAGGATAATCTAAATATAAACAAGAAACTATGATTGAAACAAAACCACATTTTGTGCTGAATACTACGTCCAAGAAACATTAAGCCTAAAATGGAAAAGTAAAATCTTAGTACACAGTATGAATAGTATATGAATAATATAAGCATAAATTAGAATAAATTCAGATCATTACTAATAGCAGCGATATAACACGACTCAACCCAATAGCAACGACCGGTTTCGACCTATTCAAGTCTTCATCAGGTTGCACAGAATGTTATATGATCCGATCAATTACCAATTGTTTAAATGCATTCTTTCATGACCACGGATCAGACTATTTTATTGTTCTAAGTTTCAAATTTCATCACAATCCTATTATTAGGCAGAAACCGAGCAATGTTCACTTTCTCTATAACGACAATACTGTCACAAGGAGACACTGCTGTGACAGTTGAGCTGAGATGAGCTGATTGGTGTAGCTCTTATAGTGTGTTTATAAGTGTTACAACAGAATGATGCTCCATTGAGTCTTACCAGCATCCAGCAGAAGGATGACCTTAATGATATGACGGATAGTAACAAAGTAGCAATAGTACCATAAAAAGGTCATGGCCACTTAATGTTGATACCAGCATATTTATTGTCATCTGTTCTATCCATTATCTAGTGACTTCCCAATTATCTCTTTCTCCGAGAATCTAGTATTGTAGGCCTACCAAAGATGTGTCAATATAAAACTATAACATAAAATACACAACATAAACACTTCAATTATTATTATTTATATATCTATGGTGGGGTGCTGATGACTACGTTACTGATAATATATATATATATATATATATATATAGAGAGAGAGAGAGAGAGAGAGAGAGAGAGAGAGAGGGTGGGGGGTAGATAGATAGATAGATAGATAGGTAGATAGATAGATAGATAGATAGATAGATAGATAGATAGATAGATAGATAGATAGATAGATAGATAGATAGATAGATAGATAGATAGATTTATTAACCATTTATATTAATTCCGAGAGATTTGGTATCATCACTAAAACTTGTTCTTATTTAACACAATAAACACAATAAACACGAAACAATCAATTATTTGATTAATTATCTTACACAAAATTTCTGTTTTGACTTTTTCTTCGTTTTTGTTTGGGGGGAGGTTGTTTTCAAGCACAAATAAAATGAACGTGATTCAGTCGAGGGATTTACTTCAATGAGTATTCAATATTACTTCACAACGGAAATATAAATTTTAAACAAAACATCATTTGTCCAAAAGTTTTATTAAATAAATCGTACCCATGGAATATATTGAATATCGAACCATCGCATACACACAGTTGTTTTTGTTTATTTTTGTTTATTTTTATTGTATTATAGCAGAAAATATGGATTCTTTGTCTATAATCTTTTATTGATAAATGGGATATTATTGCACAATCCATACATTAATGCACTGTTGTTGTTGCTGCTGTAGTTGCTGCTGTTGTTGTTGCTGAGTTGAGTGGAGTTAGTTCACCTTGGCTGTGGTCACGGGTATGGGGTATATGGCCGAGGAGAGTTTTCCAAAGGAAACAAATCCCAAAACACACAGATATGAGCACGAGACGAAGACACAATATATACAAGAGCGCCCCCTGGATATTAGTAAGTGATGATGAATATCATTGACCTAAAAGAAAACTAGACCGAGCAATCAGTAGTGTTTGAATGGGCCGCCATGACCAAACAGCGCCGACTTCTGGTAGGTGAAAAAGCAACGTTGAAGCGGCCGCGCTTCGAGTTTTGAACCTACGAATACCGACATTTATTGTGATGTGTGCATTATAATGTTGTGTGTGCAGACAATCTGTATTATTCTTCTCCTATTATATGCCATGAAATATGTAAAAGTCGTTTTATTCAAGTCCGTAGATCTAGTTTAATTGGGATCAAACGCCAGAGATAGGCCGGGGGTTGTCGTACAGGCTAAATATAATAACAGTTAAGCTTAATTTCCCGCCCCAAAAAAAACCCCCCTTTAACAACTATTTTAAATGTGTTCCTTATACTTACCGGTGAAAACACACCCCGTTTGTATTACTTCCACGCACACAACTTATGCAACCATCGATACAACAATAATGCACCGCGTTTATAAACCTGATTTTTCCAGTCTGCGTTCCTATTTCCTCCACCGGAAGTTGGGACCTGTTTGCCATCAAATCGGCGGTCGTGTTCGGTCTAGTTTTCTTTTAGGTCAATGATAAATATGTTTAACAAGCAAAGTAACTGTAATTATGATATCACGTGTCGTGTGTATGCACTTGCGCGAGCACTCGCCTACGTGCGTAGCTACGTGCGTACAAGCATCCGTTTATCTACGATTTTTCTCTAACAATTCAGGGACTAAGTATTAAATCCTAAACGTATATAAATCTATACAGGATTATTCCCTGTGGGAAATTCTTTTTAGGTGAGTTTATCCCGGGTAGTAGTAACCTTTCGTACATGGTATTTATATAATATTAACATAATAATAATAGCATTTTATATAACGGCCTTATTCTGCTAGAATTGTTCTAACTCGCTTTACATTTAAAATATAATTACATGAGCTAAGCTCATAAGGCACCAATATATTTCATACACAAATACACTGGTTTATATATAATAAATAGGCTATTTTAAATAGGTGGGTCTTGGGAACTTTACACAAAATATTTCTTTACTTGCTGCAGGTGTAATGTGATTATACAACTTATTCCACAGCCTGAGAACTGATGCTGGTAAATATTTATCTACGTACATTGCTATGTGGCGTGTTAGTGCCGTCAAAAAGTGAACAGGACTCAGATCGGAGTATTCTCACCGATATAGCCGTGATAGTGCAGTTAGTTAGAGCGTAGGACTCGCAGCCGAAGGGTCGCGGGTTCGAATCTCCGGGATTTGCAATGATGTCAGGTGGCGACTGATTCACTCATCCATAAAAATGAGTATCTGACAGGACGCTATCGCTATGTGTTTGAGTAACGCTTTGCGCCTATAATGGCAACATGCGAAGTATGCTCCCTTGGGAGTTGAGATGTGTGCTGGGTGGAAACAGGTCTGAGTCAGGGTTAATATTACTGTACAGCGCCTCAGAACAGGGTTACCTGGTTCTGGTGCTATATAAACATGCATTATTATATATATATATACTTTTTGATCGGATCTCCTAGATACGGTGGTGCTGTTCCTTTCAGTACACAATCAGAAAGACAGTGAAGCTGAAGCAGAACTGATATTTTACGTTCCCTTTTCCCTGTGCGTGTCACCAGATGTCAATGCCATAGTTCAGTCGGGAAATTATAAACGTTTGGACTAAATTCTTCCATGTCTAATCATTTATGTAATAACAAATAAGTCGTATATTTCCTATTTCGGAATAGGCTGTTTCTCCATGCCCAGGGTGTATCCAGGGTGATATCCTATATAAGCCCTGCATTTCTCAAAGTCATAGAAGAATTTCCATAACTAGATCGTGCCATAATGGCAAGATACTCAGGATGTTTTATATGTTACTTTATGAGAAAAGAATAAATTCGGTCTTATCCTTATTCAATTTCCGCATGTTGCTGTTCATCCAAGTACTTATATCAGCAATACAAGCTTCAATTGAAGATGAAATAACATCCCATTTATCACATGGCTTTAGAGTCATGTACACTTGTGCATCATCGGCATAACAATGATATTTACTCTTAGGCCGTCTGATAGTTTACCAATTGGCTTAGTGTACATACAGCAATTCCTTAGTCCTAAAATGAAGACCTACATCTGGTGATGTTTTATCCGCCACTGAAATACATTTAGTTCTGTCAGAAAAAATACGACTTTTATTTACTCAAGTTGATTCCAAAGGAAAATTCTAAGTACTTCAGAAGTATCGGATGATCGATTACATCAAAAGCTGCAGATAAATTAAGCATAATTAATGCAGTTATTGATGCTTCATCAAAAGCTTCAGTAATGTCACAGTACACTTTCAAGAGAGCAGTTTCTGTTGAATTATCTCCACGATAACCAGACAGATAACTGTCGTTGATGTCATTGTGCTCAAGGTGCTCAAACTGCCTTTTCAGTGAGTTTGAAGAAGAAAGGAAGGCTTGAAATAGGACGTTAGCCTTCATATATTCCTTAAATAACCCATACCTCGTAAGCAGCGGTGTTATGGTCGGTCGTTTCAAACATGACGGCATCACTAACTCATCCATTGACCTATTGATAATGGCTGTTATCAATGGTAGAAGTTGATCCACACATTTCATCAAAATCCAAATGCGCAGTGGGTTCCAAGTCACATGACTTATTTGGGGACTTGGTGATAACTTCCTTGACCTCAATGTTAGAAGTTGGTCAAAACATTTCGATGATTGATGATTGGTGTTTTACGGCCACCTTTGGGCACAAGGTAGGCTAAATGGGCCGAGCGACCTCCAAAGGTAATGAAGCAAAGTTGAAGATGAAACAACCTTCAGATATGCGTCAAAAAATAAAGACTAACATTAATTTGTTTAAAAGAAGAGAATCGATACATAATTGAAAATTTCACCTAACCTTGCCAATATTTATGGTACAGTCCATGTTTTCAAAATGGATATATATAAATATATATATATATATATATATATATATATCCGGGTTTTTTTTCTTCTGACTTGTACGCCGTAACAGTCAGTCCGGATTTGTAGAATATATTAATACCATCGCCGTGTCTGCCACTTTTATGAGAGATATAATTAAATTCATAAGCTACAGGAACTAACTCATTTAAAGTGAGCTGATCAGTGTCAGTTCCAAGTTACGTTTCAGTAATCGTTAATACATCAATATCCTGCGTTATAACATATTTAGCCCCAGGTATGGTGGATTTATTCCTCAAGGAATTAACATTTAGACAACATACCGATAAATGGACCACAACCTTTCGACCATTTTGTAAGGAGTCTATGGCATGGAGGTTTCGACGATCAATATTCCAGGATAAACCCAAACTTGTCTACGACGAGGGCCCACACTAACTTTAATAGATTTAGGTGTAAAATCGGAAGACGATGTATTAACAATTTAATTAGCATTAAACAAAGCCTTCGCCGGCTTACTTTGCCAGTTAAATGAATAGGATTACTCGTCTTTACGTCAAGTTCCCTCTGATAAATACTTCCCTTGTGTATGACATCAGTTAATCTAACACATTTAATGTACCTAATTAAATTTCTGCCAGCCCAGGTTCCACGTCTTGTACGACGACTCGTACGCCGAGATATCGAAACAGTGGCTTCTTCGTCATACTTCGATGCCGACTGTCTTCTAAGCCTTGACTCGGCATAGGTATTAGCCGCAATCACGGTTGACAACCCACAAAACATTGTTCAATGTCTTACAGCAGAATACTGATCTACTACGAGATTAGTAAAGTCTGAACTTCACCATCAGGATGCGGATATGAACATTCATCTACCATTCTACAGATTTATCTAATAATGTAAATGTTTGATAAGATAAATGGTTGATATTAATGATAACTGTTATATTTCTATTATATCATAAAGTCGTATATATTGTTTTATGTGAACTCTAACCGAAACTTATTATAACCTTTTTTACTTCATTACTGTCAATTCCTCAATCCAGCCTCTTTCTCACTGTTATGATGATTTCCGACTGTCACGTACACAGAGCTGTCTATCATCATCATCATCATCATCCGGGGGCCAGCGGGAAGACAGCAATTAGGCTACACTGGTCTCCCAATT
Organism: Paralvinella palmiformis; assembly: GCA_025642065.1. NCBI lineage: Eukaryota > Metazoa > Annelida > Polychaeta > Terebellida > Alvinellidae > Paralvinella > Paralvinella palmiformis. The sequence goes on along the minus strand of JAODUP010000308.1, from coordinate 475,655 downwards.
TACAGTCTCTTGGCTTTTTATTATAACTGTATTACATATAATGTTATATATGTAGATACATATAAATTGGAAATACATTCATTGTCGTTTGTCATTTGCGAAGCCAGACTTATAACACTCAAACTGCATAAAAACATTCTTCGTGAAGTCGCCATGTAAACACAGCGGTAACCGGAAGTTGTTTTATACAAATATCCCTAGATCACAATTAACGACGGAAATACGCTTTGAATGTAATCACTTACGTTTTACCTGTGTCGTTTCGATGGCGACACAGTCACAGGTTGTGACTGTGTTTCTGGGGTATATTTACCTACGCGGACGTTCTTCAGCCATATATCCCACATGGGACCAGCTCCAAAGTTAATCAACTCAACTCGTACCTGGCTCGCTTTGTCATTTCAATCCTACGAATTACTGGTCTCAGCATTTCTCTCGTGAACTATAAATTTAAAAACAAAACTTAACTATTTACATTTTAGGGAGAAAATCCGACGTGTGCATTTACTTAAACGTAAATCATTGTACAGCGATATATACAGGGGCGTATTTACGGGTTTTAGCGGCCATGGAAAGCACTGAAATTGCGTTCGGATCCAAACATCTGGCAGCCATCTTTCGTAAACTTTACTATAAAATCAGCTAAAACCCTCCAGAGCACGTGCTATACTTGCCATACCTTAGATACGCCACTGGATATATATATATATATATATATATATATATATATATATATAATTATTATTTCAGAATATAGCTTTCTTCTCATCCACATTATATAATAGAATGATAACCGAAATATAACAGAGAAATATTCCGCCATTTTGACAGATTATGCTAATCAGACACACTCTACAAATAGCATTATATAAACAAGAATAGAACACTTTCTCGACCTATTAGCGCACTAATTGTGTGTATAGTAACATTATTCGCGTATTTTGTCGTTGAAAGAGATAAGATGAAAACACTATCGTTGAAATGAATCCATTCTTATCCAATTGCTATTTACCATAAATCCCTTATCTTATTTCCCGTATTACATACAGATCATGGATTTTTATCGTTTTTGAAGTGAAACGCATTGTCTCAAAGTACGTGTTTTTTTTTCTTCTTAAGATAATATTATTTCTTCTTCTTCCTCGATGCAGCGTCTAATGCAGCATTAAAATATGCCTCGAGATGACCTTTCTGGGGATGAAGTTCAAGCGGATGTTTTCCGAAAGATTTGCTTTCCCTTAATGAACACTAATTAGTAATTAAGTCTTGTACAGACATTTTACTAAAATGAATCACCCATTTTCTTGGTCGAATGTAGCTTTTTGCCGAACGAAAACACCTAACAGGTACCAGAAAAAATGTAATGAATAATTACTAATTAAACCCAACAACGAAGTCGTATTTCAGGCAATTTTGTATCTTTATAAATAAAGTCAACCTGTTTTGTTTTTGTAAAATAAGCACATAATTATATATATATATATATATATATATATATATATATATATATATATATATATATATATATATATATATATATATATATATATATATATATATATATATATATACAAATGTACGCTACTCATATAAGCAATATCCCGAATAAATTATTTAGTAAATTACATTTACGTTATTCATTATAATTGTATCAGTCGAGCAAGTTGGCATTTTACTGATACACCTCGTGTATGTAGTGTCACAAGATAAATGAATGAACGCTGTAAAACTGAGGGAAATTAATGCGAGACTTATCGGTGGACGTTAGAATATTCCAAACATCTGTACGCCTTTTGGCAGACGTGTTTAGAATTAGAATAAAAAAAACCAAAAATAGCACATCGAGCAATACCTTATTAATATATTGTATGTAAAAGAATACCGCCTTTAACGTCAGAAAGTCCGCTAATGGCTTTTTCATGTCCTTAACTTTTTCTTCTCTTTCTTGGTTCTTCTTCTTCCCCTGTTTTAAGAAGAAATCGGTAAGCTTCCAGATCGATACTTGTTTTTACTTGGTTGATTATCCGTAAAAACATTGGGTGAGACATGAACTGTTTTTAAAAACCCCAATATATATATATATATATATGTGTGTGTGTGTGTGTGTGTGTGTGTGTGTGTGTGTGTGTGTGTGTGTGTGTTTTTATGTGTGTGTGTGTGTGTGTGTGTGTGTGTTTTGTGTGTGGGGTGTGTGTGTGTGTGTGTGTGTGTGTGTGTGTGTGTGTGTTTTTAGCTGTGTAAAATAAGGCACAGGCACAGAGAATCCAACCGTGAATTCAAACTTGGACGTTTCTTCAGGGGACTGAATCCAGAGGGGCGACTTTTCTTGCTGAGACATGTGTAATGTCTCACCATCCCTGCCGCCAAGCAAAAAAAAAAAAACGAATCACCTACAGCCCTGGAGTTTGGGATAGAACAAATGCCCGGCATAGTAAATTTTTGATTAATTTATTAAGCAGCCCATTTAAGCTATTTTTTAATTCTGTATCTTTCTTCAAAGCAATATTATATAAACCATATAACCCAATTGTCACTGTCTTCAAAATCAGTTTTACAACGGGCAGGCGTCATGAAGCGACTTTTTAAAAATTTTTACAATTACTATTAAAAGCTACTCTCCTGAAAAGAGTAAACGGATACTTTACTTTTTGAACTATGCTATCATTTTCAAACCTGACCTAATTTTATGCTATTCTAACTATTGTATTCTAAATGTTATTTATGACAAGCAGATTAGAGCAATCTTGAATCTCATAGTACAAACTGGACATAACTGGACCTGGGAAAGATAATTCTATTCCCACATACAACCAAGGTGAATTATATAAGTTGTTATATAAAACCCACCCAAACCCCGAGCTGTGTCCAATGCCACCGCTCGAGATGCGATGCAGTGTTTCTATTCCTGAGTCAGGAGTACATGCTTTAAGAGCGTACTGTGTCTGCTACAGTCATTTAAATGCTGGATAACCAGGCCAAACATCTAAACGGCGTGCCTCCAAAGACGCAAATAGTACGGAATATATAGCTCTAGATCAATTTTCTTGAATGCAGGGACCGGGAAATATTTCCACGCATAGAAAAAGGAATTTCTCAACCGGCATAATAGCCTTGTATATTTGCTGGAGGGTAAAAACCTATAAAAATACAAACCAATAAAAACTATGACCTACCGTCACTATTACATCGGGGCCTTAGCAGACCGTTATGGCGGAATTGCCGTTCTATATATTAACATTTTCAAATCAGACCTAATGTCTGCTATACAAACTATAATTATAATATAGGGTTTTATTAATGACAAGGAGACTAAAATTAGCCTTGAATGTCATAGTACAGACTGGACATAACTGGACCTAGGAAAGATAATTCTATTCCCCCAAGCAACTAAGGTGAATTATAATACAACTAAACTTTTTATATAAAACACACCCAAACCACGTGCCAATGCCACCGCTCGAGATGCGATGCAGTGTTTCTATTCCTGAGTCAGGAGTACATGCTTTAAGAGCGTACTGTGTCTGCTACAGTCATTTAAATGCTGGATAACCAGGCCAAACATTAAACGGCGTGCCTCCAAAGACGCAAATAGTGCACGGAATATACAGCTCTAGATCAACTTTTCTTAGAACGCATGGACCTGGAAACATACAGTCTCCACGCACAGAAAAGGGAACATCTTAACCGCAGCATAATATGCCTTGTGATATTTGCTGGAGGGTCAAATACCTCATAAGCATACAAATCCAATAAATTTATGACCTACTCGTCACTAACCCTTTATATCAAATATTACAAAATTGGTAAAAAGAAAACACGAACCTCAATCTCTGGCACGGGCAATGTGTGTTTTAGCTGTGTATAATAAGGCACAGGCACAGAGAATCTCGAACCGTGAATTCAAACTCTGGACGTTTCTTCAGGGGACTGAATCCAGAGTGGCGACTTTTCTTGCTGAGACATGTGTAATGTCTCACCAGTCCCTAAGCCGCCAAGCAAAAACAAAAAGCGAATCACCTACAGCCGTGGAGTTTGGGAGTAGAACACCCAAGTCAGATCACGGCAGTAGTGAGAATGTTTAGCTTAATTATCTAAGCAGCCCTATTTATAGCTATTTTTAATTGCTGTATCTTTCTTCAAAGCAATATTATATAAACCATATAACCCAATTGTCACTGTCTTCAAAGATCAGTTTTTACAACGGGCAGGCGTCATGAAGCGACTACTATTAAAACTGTTTATCTTAATTACTATTAAAAGACTGACATCTGCGCTGAAGCAGACCGTAATAGCGCGTCATAGCTTCCGTACTGTTTGAACTATGCTATCATTTTCAAACCTGACCTAATTTATGCTATTCTAACTATTGTAGTTCTTAAATGTTATTTATGACAAGCAGATTAGAAACTGAATGTCATAGTACAAACTGGACATAACTGGACCTAGGAAAGATAATTCTATTCCCACATACAACCAAGGTGAATTATATAAGTTGTTATATAAAACCCACCAACCGCGCGAGCTGTGTCCAATGCCACCGCTCGAGATGCGATGCAGTGTTTCTATTCCTGAGTCAGGAGTACATGCTTTAAGAGCGTACTGTGTCTGCTACAGTCATTTAAATGCTGGATAACCAGGCCAAACATCTAAACGGCGTGCCTCCAAAGACGCAAATAGTGCACGGAATATATAGCTCTAGATCAACTTTTCTTGAATGCAGGGACCGGGAAATATGGTCTCACGCATAGAAAACGGAACTTTCTCAACCGCAGCATAATATGCCTTGTGATATTTGCTGGAGGGTCAAATACCTCATAAACATACAAATCCAATAAATACTATGACCTACTCGTCACTATTACATCGGCGCCTTAGCAGACCGTTATGGCGGAATTGCCGTTCTATATATTAACATTTTCAAATCAGACCTAATGTCTGCTATACAAACTAGAATTATAATATAGGGTTTTATTAATGACAAGGAGACTAAAGTTAGCCTTGAATGTCATAGTACAGACTGGACATAACTGGACCTAGGAAAGATAATTCTATTCCCACAAACAACTAAGGTGAATTATATATACAACTAAACTTGTTATATAAAACACACCAACCACACGAGCTGTGTCCAATGCCACCGCTCGAGATGCGATGCAGTGTTTCTATTCCTGAGTCAGGAGTACTTATAATGCTTTAAGAGCGTACTGTGTCTGCTACAGTCATTTAAATGCTGGATAACCAGGCCAAACACTTAAACGGCGTGCCTCCAAAGACGCAAATAGTGCACGGAATATACAGCTCTAGATCAACTTTTCTTAGAACGCATGGACCTGGAAACATACAGTCTCCACGCACAGAAAAGGGAACATCTTAACCGCAGCATAATATGATATTTGCTGGAGGGTCAAATACCTCATAAGCATACAAATCCAATAAATTCTATGACCTACTCGTCACTAACCCTTTATATCAAATATTACAAAATTGGTAAAAAGAAAACACGAACCTCAATCTCTAGCACGGGCAATGTGTGTTTTAGCTGTGTATAATAAGGCACAGGCACAGGCACAGAGAATCTCGAACCGTGAATTCAAACTCTGGACGTTTCTTCAGGGGACTGAATCCAGAGTTGCGACTTTTCTTGCTGAGACATGTGTAATGTCTCACCAGTCCCTAAGCCGCCAAGCAAAAACAAAAAGCGAATCACCTACAGCCGTGGAGTTTGGGAGTAGAACACCCAAGTCAGATCACGGCAGTAGTGAGAATGTTTAGATTAATTATCTAAGCAGCCCTATTTATAGCTATTTTTTAATTGCTGTATCTTTCTTCAAAGCAATATTATATAAACCATATAACCCAATTGTCACTGTCTTCAAAGATCAGTTTTTACAACGGGCAGGCGTCATGAAGCGACTACTATTAAAACTGTTTATCTTAATTACTATTAAAAGACTGACATCTGCGCTGAAGCAGACCGTAATAGCGCGTCATAGCTTCCGTACTGTTTGAACTATGCTATCATTTTCAAACCTGACCTAATTTATGCTATTCTAACTATTGTAGTTCTTAAATGTTATTTATGACAAGCAGATTAGAGCTAATCTTGAATGTCATAGTACAAACTGGACATAACTGGACCTGGGAAAGATAATTCTATTCCCACATACAACCAAGGTGAATTATATAAGTTGTTATATAAAACCCACCAACCGCGCGAGCTGTGTCCAATGCCCACCGCTCGAGATGCGATGCAGTGTTTCTATTCCTGAGTCAGGAGTACTTATAATGCTTTAAGAGCGTACTGTGTCTAGAATTAGAATAAAAAAACCACAAAGTTTTAGCCAAAAATAGCACATCGAGCATTACCTTATTAATATATTGCATATTTCTCTCGTGAACTATAAATTTAAAAACAAAACTTAGCTATTTACATTTTAGGGAGAAAATCCGACGTGTGCATTTACTTAAACGTAAATCATTGTACAGCGATATATACAGGGGCGTATTTACGGGTTTTAGCGGCCATGGAAAGCACTGAAATTGCGTTCGGATCCAAACATCTGGCAGCCATCTTTCGTAAACTTTACTATAAAATCAGCTAAAACCCTCTCAGAGCACGTGATATACTTGCCATACCTTAGATACGCCACTGGATATATATATATATATATATATATATATATATATATATATATATATATATAATTATTATTTCAGAATATAGCTTTCTTCTCATCCACATTATATAATAGAATGATAGCAAAGTATAACAGAGAAATATTCCGCCATTTTGACAGATTATGCTAATGGGGCCACTCTACAAATAGCATTATATAAACAAGAATAGAACACTTTCTCGACCTATTAGCGCACTAATTGTGTGTATAGTAACATTATTCGCGTATTTTGTCGTTGAAAGAGATAAGATGAAAACACTATCGTTGAAATGAATCCATTCTTATCCAATTGCTATTTACCATAAATCCCTTATCTTATTTCCCGTATTACATACAGATCATGGATTTTTATCGTTTTTGAAGTGAAACGCATTGTCTCAAAGTACGTGTTTTTTTTTCTTCTTAAGATAATATTATTTCTTCTTCTTCCTCGATGCAGCGTCTAATGCAGCATTAAAATATGCCTCGAGATGACCTTTCTGGGGATGAAGTTCAAGCGGATGTTTTCCGAAAGATTTGCTTTCCCTTAATGAACACTAATTAGTAATTAAGTCTTGTACAGACATTTTACTAAAATGAATCACCCATTTTCTTGGTCGAATGTAGCTTTTTGCCGAACGAAAACACCTAACAGGTACCAGAAAAAATGTAATGAATAATTACTAATTAAACCCAACAACGAAGTCGTATTTCAGGCAATTTTGTATCTTTATAAATGAACACAGAAAAGGAATAAAATTGTATCGACATATATATATATATATATATATATATATATATATATATATATATATATATATATATATATATATATATATATACAAAAATGTGTGTGTTAAATAATATCCCGAATAAATTATTTAGTAAATTACATTTACGTTATTCATTATAATTGTATCAGTCGAGCAAGTTGGCATTTTACTGATACACCTCGTGTATGTAGTGTCACAAGATAAATGAATGAACGCTGTAAAACTGAGGGAAATTAATGCGAGACTTATCGGTGGACGTTAGAATATTCCAAACATCTGTACGCCTTTTGGCAGACGTGTTTAGAATTAGAATTAAAAAAACCAAAAATAGCACATCGAGCAATACCTTATTAATATATTGTATGTAAAAGAATACCGCCTTTAACGTCAGAAAGTCCGCTAATGGCTTTTTCATGTCCTTAACTTTTTCTTCTCTTTCTTGGTTCTTCTTCTTCCCCTGTTTTAAGAAGAAATCGGTAAGCTTCCAGATCGATACTTGTTTTTACTTGGTTGATTATCCGTAAAAACATTGGGTGAGACATGAATTCTGATTTGAATTAATAAACTTGTTGCCAATATATATATATATATATATGTGTGTGTGTGTGTGTGTGTGTGTGTGTGTGTGTGTGTGTGTGTGTGTGTGTGTGTGTGTGTGTGTGTGTGTGTGTGTGTGTGTGTGTGTGTGTGTGTGTGTGTGTGTGTGTGTGTGTGTGTGTGTGTGTGTGTGTGTGTGTGTGTGTGTGTTTTAGCTGTGTAAAATAAGGCACAGGCACAGAGAATCTCGAACCGTGAATTCAAACTCTGGACGTTTCTTCAGGGGACTGAATCCAGAGTTGCGACTTTTCTTGCTGAGACATGTGTAATGTCTCACCAGTCCCTAAGCCGCCAAGCAAAAACAAAAAGCGAATCACCTACAGCCGTGGAGTTTGGGAGTAGAACACCCAAGTCAGATCACGGCAGTAGTGAGAATGTTTAGATTAATTATCTAAGCAGCCCTATTTATAGCTATTTTTTAATTGCTGTATCTTTCTTCAAAGCAATATTATATAAACCATATAACCCAATTGTCACTGTCTTCAAAGATCAGTTTTTACAACGGGCAGGCGTCATGAAGCGACTACTATTAAAACTGTTTATCTTAATTACTATTAAAAGACTGACATCATTTTCAAACCTGGCCTAACGTTTGCTATTCTTCCGTACTGTTTGAACTATGCTATCATTTTCAAACCTGACCTAATTTATGCTATTCTAACTATTGTAGTTCTTAAATGTTATTTATGACAAGCAGATTAGAGCTAATCTTGAATGTCATAGTACAAACTGGACATAACTGGACCTGGGAAAGATAATTCTATTCCCACATACAACCAAGGTGAATTATATAAGTTGTTATATAAAACCCACCAACCGCGCGAGCTGTGTCCAATGCCACCGCTCGAGATGCGATGCAGTGTTTCTATTCCTGAGTCAGGAGTACATGCTTTAAGAGCGTACTGTGTCTGCTACAGTCATTTAAATGCTGGATAACCAGGCCAAACATCTAAACGGCGTGCCTCCAAAGACGCAAATAGTGCACGGAATATATAGCTCTAGATCAACTTTTCTTGAATGCAGGGACCAGGAAATATGGTCTCCACGCATAGAAAACGGAACTTTCTCAAACGCAGCATAATATGCCTTGTGATATTTGCTGGAGGGTCAAATACCTCATAAACATACAAATCCAATAAATACTATGACCTACTCGTCACTATTACATCGGCGCCTTAGCAGACCGTTATGGCGGAATTGCCGTTCTATATATTGACATTTTCAAATCAGACCTAATGTCTGCTATACAAACTATAATTATAATATAGGGTTTTATTAATGACAAGGAGACTAAAGTTAGCCTTGAATGTCATAGTACAGACTGGACATAACTGGACCTAGGAAAGATAATTCTATTCCCACAAGCAACTAAGGTGAATTATATATACAACTAAACTTGTTATATAAAACACACCAACCACACGAGCTGTGTCCAATGCCACCGCTCGAGATGCGATGCAGTGTTTCTATTCCTGAGTCAGGAGTACTTATAATGCTTTAAGAGCGTACTGTGTCTAGAATTAGAATAAAAAAACCACAAAGTTTTAGCCAAAAATAGCACATCGAGCATTACCTTATTAATATATTGCATATTTCTCTCGTGAACTATAAATTTAAAAACAAAACTTAGCTATTTACATTTTAGGGAGAAAATCCGACGTGTGCATTTACTTAAACGTAAATCATTGTACAGCGATATATACAGGGGCGTATTTACGGGTTTTAGCGGCCATGGAAAGCACTGAAATTGCGTTCGGATCCAAACATCTGGCGTATCTTCGTAAACTTTACTATAAAAATCAGTGGCGCCCAGGGCACGTGCCATACTTGCCATACCTTAGATACGCCACTGGATATATATATATATATATATATATATATATATATATATATATATAATTATTATTTCGAGAATAGCTTTCTTCTCATCCACATTATATAATAGAATGATAACCCGAAATATAACAGAGAGAGAGAGAGAGAGAGAGAGAGAAATATTCCGCCATTTTGACAGATTATGCTAATCAGACACACTCTACAAATAGTATATAAACAAAGAATAGAACACTTTCTCGACCTATTAGCGCACTAATTGTGTGTATAGTAACATTATTCGCGTATTTTGTCGTTGAAAGAGATAAGATGAAAACACTATCGTTGAAATGAATCCATTCTTATCCAATTGCTATTTACCATAAATCCCTTATCTTATTTCCCGTATTACATACAGATCATGGATTTTTATCGTTTTTGAAGTGAAACGCATTGTCTCAAAGTACGTGTTTTTTTTTCTTCTTAAGATAATATTATTTCTTCTTCTTCCTCGATGCAGCGTCTAATGCAGCATTAAAATATGCCTCGAGATGACCTTTCTGGGGATGAAGTTCAAGCGGATGTTTTCCGAAAGATTTGCTTTCCCTTAATGAACACTAATTAGTAATTAAGTCTTGTACAGACATTTTACTAAAATGAATCACCCATTTTCTTGGTCGAATGTAGCTTTTTGCCGAACGAAAACACCTAACAGGTACCAGAAAAAATGTAATGAATAATTACTAATTAAACCCAACAACGAAGTCGTATTTCAGGCAACTCTGTATCTTTATAAATAAAGTCAACCTGGGTTTTTTTGTTGTAAAATAAGCACATAATTATATATATATATATATATATATATATATATATATATATATATATATATATGACAAAAATGTACGCTACTCACATAAGCAATATCCCGAATAAATTATTTAGTAAATTACATTTACGTTATTCATTTTAATTGTATCAGTCGAGCAAGTTGGCATTTTACTGATACACCTCGTGTATGTAGTGTCACAAGATAAATGAATGAACGCTGTAAAACTGAGGGAAATTAATGCTAGACTTATCGGTGGACGTTAGAATATTCCAAACATCTGTACGCCTTTTGGCAGACGTGTTTAAAATTAAAATAAAAGAAACCACAAAGTTTTAGCCAAAAATAGCACATCGAGCATTACCTTATTAATATATTGTATGTAAAAGAATACCGCCTTTAACGCCAGAAAGTCCGCTAATGGCTTTTTCATGTCCTTAACTGTTTCTTCTCTTTCTTGGTTCTTCTTCTTCCCCTGTTTTAAGAAGAAATCGGTAAGCTTCCAGATCGATACTTGTTTTTACTTGGTTGATTATCCGTAAAAACATTGGGTGAGACATGAATTCTGATTTGAATTAATAAACTTGTTGCCAATATATATATATATGTGTGTGTGTGTGTGTGTGTGTGTGTGTGTGTGTGTGTGTGTGTGTGTGTGTGTGTGTGTGTGTGTGTGTGTGTGTGTGTGTGTGTGTGTGTGTGTGTGTGTGTGTGTGTGTGTGTGTGAGTGTGTGTGTTTTATGTTACATATAATAAAGGCGTGGGCTCAGGTTTTCGTGATGTTTATAATTCTTACAGAATTATGATCAAACGACTACTACCTAAATAGAAAACAAATTTTATATATTAGTACATATATAACGCAGCTATAACTGGAAATAAAGCATATATATCAGTACATATAATATCTATTATGATAATAATTCTAATACCTCCGACAATAACAGAAATAATAGTATTTTCACTCAGCCCAAAATAGCACTGTGTGTGTGCGTGCGTGCGTGCGTGTGTGTGTGCGCGCGCCTCGCCCTAACAAACTAGCACTTCATTCTGGTAGCCCCGTCTCACACACCGCTATGACCCGCGGGCTCTTCGTGGCCATCAAGCCCTTGTAGTATTAGATATAAACGGGGAGGGAGCGGGTATTAGTCGTCTTTTACTATACCAAGAGATTTGTCAAAGGTGGCGCTAATCTCGTTGCTCGAAAAGGTCAACCACTGAAGGAACACAATTGCCATAAACAATTTACTCATACTTAACGTTAATAGTACCTAATTCAGTGACGCTCCTCGATTCTACGACCCATTCACGACACCTTTATAGCCCGTGCCATTAATATTGTCGTTCGCCGACGACCCGTCGAGGTGAAACTCTCAATTTCTGAGACCATGTCCGAGGAAGACTTCCGTAGTCATTATTTATCCGTCTACCGTGTACTTCCTACGAAGACCTAACTCAATTATCCGACACAGACGTTTCATATCGTGGTTAATTCAATCACGAAAACTGTGATTATATAACGCGGTTACCATAAAACAATAAGTTAGCCGCAATTCATCTCCCGACAAAAACAAACGTCTAAAGAAAGCCCTTAGCTGGTCGTACATCCGATACTATTGCATTATCGACGCTTCCGTAGTGTCGAATAAATAGAATTATCCGGGACATTCCGGCTTCGTGACGGCTTTATCGAGTTAAACGCCCCACTGAAGGTATTTCTATAGTGTATCGGATTGCTGGAAGTACTTAATTGTATTATCGTATTACAATGCGACTCGTACGACGGGCTCCTGGTCTCGTTTCCGAGATCTGACAGCTTCCGTTTACAACTAATTGCGAAGTAGATTCCGTGGCAAGCTTTAGAAAGGAAGCGCTCCACGAAACCTTTTTGGTTATACTGTACAGTGTTATGTTCGTTGTAACGAAGACTGACTGGCGGAACTTAAAAAGGATGGGAATTAATAAATGATGATTTCGGATGGCGGTATTCGTGTCCTCGTGGAATGTTATGCGCGTGAACGGACGTGCGTGCGAGCGTGCGAGCGTGCATGCGTGCGTGCGTTCGCTAGGGCATGCATGTTCGGAGGGGGGGAATATAATATTGTTGGAATGTAAAATGATTACTTTTCCAATACACAGTAATAGAAATAATGATGATGATGATGATGATGATGATGATGAGAACAACAACGACGCCTGGGACGATGACAATGGCGATGATGATCATGATGATATTCTTTACTCAATACAGTTCTATGGGGGAAACTAGAGACAATAATTATATATTCCAACAAAAGATTAAGTCAGAGATGACAATCGAGCACCAATCAGTGGCATAAGTCGTGACAATGGCCTATTTTAGTTTTAAGAGAAGATGTTTAAAGAAGTGTTTAAGGTCAAAGAATTAAAGCGTATATTATTAGCTATGTCACAGCTCACCCTGTAAACAATTACTTCTCTGTTTGGCCTCCGCGCTGTTCGTACCTGAAGCATAAGGCCAAGGGGCGACTCCGCGGTGAAACATCCCCCACAGATAGGCATAAAGTCGGTTTCGAATCGACAACCTAGGCGGTTTGCAGTGCGGTCGTATAACGGCTTCGCGACCAAAGCGCCCCCTGTCTCCAGCGAGTAATGAACTAGCAGGTAATGATGAAGGCGCGAGTTGTGATGGCTTAATTATTAGCGTATCGGAATAGGAAATCGTGGGACATCGGTTCGAATCATCAATTTCGTTGTTTGGTGATTAACTGAAATGAAGAAGGCGGGTCTCGTTTGGAGTAGATATAAGTTATTGGCGATAAATATCCGGTCTCAATAATATAAGAAAACATGAAAGACTTTATATATAAATTTAAAATCGCATAATAAAGATATTTATATATATATATATATATATATATATATATATATATATATATATATATATATATTATTTATGTCGTAGTTAGGTCCCTCTGTTACTTGCAACATTTATTCATATCTACGTTTTACGGTTGGCTCACTACTGAGGGCTGAGCTACATACATTTGTTGCATAGAAATATTATTTTATAAATATATTTTATGAAAAGAGAGTTTTCTCTTCCGAACACACTTATTTTGTCGGAGAATGAAGTAAAGATGGTTGGTTGGTTTGATTTTCTTCTGAATTAGTCTCACCTGGACGTATAGCAGGGGAACAACCGATTAAATTTTACAGTCCAACACTCTAATGACTGTGCTATCGACCTGCGTGTAAAATTGAGTTAACCAACCACACACACACATATATACTGATGGGTCTGCTTATTTAATGCTGTTACAGTGGCCCGTTTAATACCGTTGGTGGTGTCTATTTATTTAATGCTGTTACAGTGGCCCGTTTAATGCCGTTGGTGGTGTCTATTTATTTAATGTTGTTACAGTGGCTCGTTTAATACCGTTGGTGGTGTCTATTTATTTAATGTTGTTACAGTGGCCCGTTTAATCCCACTGATGGGTCTGCTTATTTAATGCTGTTACAGTGGCTCGTTTAATACCGTTGGTGGTGTCTATTTATTTAATGCTGTTACAGTGGCCCGTTTAATGCCGTTGGTGGTGTCTATTTATTTAATGTTGTTACAGTGGCCCTCGTTTAATACCGTTGGTGGTGTCTATTTATTTAATGCTGTTACAGTGGCTCGTTTAATACCGTTGGTGGTGTCTATTTATTTAATGTTGTTACAGTGGCCCGTTTAATGCCGTTGATGGGGTCTATTTATTTAATGTTGTTACAGTGGCCCGTTTAATACCGTTGGTGGGTTTATTTATTTAATCCTGTTGCTGTGGCCCGTTTAATACTGTTGGTGGTGTCTATTTATTTAATCATGTTGGTGTGGCCCGTTTAATATCATCGATGCTGTCTATTTATTTATTGCTGCTCTAGAGGCCAGTTTTGTTAATCCTGCTTCAGGGGCACGTAATTTCAAAACCAGCCTAATCTTGTTTGACAACTTTGACGTCAATTTGCCCTTCAGCTACCTAAAACGACCTCAGACGTCAAATCCAGTGTGTCCACGCTGCTCCGTGATGTTGAATATTTATGGAGCGTTCTATAATCATTTGCATGGAGAACAGACATAACGACACGAATTAACAAATATGCATTAATACCAAAAAATGTATTTTCTCCAAACAGTCGTGTTAGTATTATCTGTTAGTATAATGACCGGTCTATATTTACCATTATTTCAATCTCCAGCCGCTGATTCTCGTCGCAGTTTGCCATCATTTCATCAATATATATATATATATATATATATATATATATATATATATATATATATATATATATATATATACGTGTGTGGCATCTTGATCCATCACTAATGAACTTGAAAGAATAATCTTTTCAACAAAGTTAGTAGTGTGCCAGTTATAGGACCCTAAGGGTTGTGCGCGACACTCTTTCTTGGGTTCCAGGTTAACGTCCTTGTAGAAGTTGAGCGAATTACGTTCATCTTCCCTGAAGCATCAGCATCATGAGTAATAAATGAGTTTTTGTCGAATTTTAATTAGAAAAAGAACTGTATCATCCTTAATTGATTAAAATGACTGCTATACTATGTTAATGCCAATTATGTTTTGAATAATTGCAAAACGCACCCAATACATCTTCTGAATTAGATAGCTCAGAAAGGCTGCGGCAATATTTTTTCATGCTATATTTTTAAGCCCAAATTGAAGACACTTATTAATCTTTCACGCATTTCTAAATGATGTAGATACATGTCAAGAGGTAAATTTATGACATAATAATAATAATAATAATAATAATAATAATTATTATTATTATTATTATTATTATTATTATAATGGCCGAAATGGCAGTTTTCATTAACTTTTCTGTTAAATTGCTGCATCTACCGAATGAAACACTCTGCCGTGTTGGATTATGCCACTTTTCTTACTTTATTTGTTATTGGGCCCATTCTCATCAAAAGCAGCTTCGTTGGTGGATGGATGGACGGACGGACGGACGGACGGACGGATTAACCGGATTGGATTCGATTGGATATGATTGAATAGCAGGACGAAGGATATATAAATATAAAAAATATACCAGATGGATAAAAGAAAGAAACCAGACGAGTAAAAAACTTGAAATTGAAGTAGAATAAAAGGCAAATTTCTACTCCCGCTATAAACACAATGGTAGCAGCAGTAGCAGCAGCTGCGGTAGCGGGACCAGAAGCACAACAACACAAGTAGCAGTATTAGCTGGCGTTACCAACTAAAATGGTCCTTCCCGCTGTTATCTAATCTTGTCTCGTTCAAATTCATCGTGAACGTCTTAGCCGGTGGCCATTTACGGGATAACGCTAAATATAGAACGATAAGAGTATCATATTAGTCGTAACAAGTACAAACAACGAGAAATGGCTTTCTTCGCTTCATAAACAGCGGAAACAGGCTGCCTTTAAATGGCCGCCTCTCTGTGTACTGAGCGTCACTCTCGTCGAAGCATGTCACCTGTCCCAGCAGAGACCAGATATTGTCCATTCCTCCTCTTTATGCCTTATTTAGTCTGACAGCTGCTACCCGTCTCCGACGGCCGGTTGCTCGTCTATTCGGATGCCGAGCCAGCTGTTCGCGTGTTGTCATATAACATGAATTATGGACGCCGCTATCGGGCCGATCGGTGGCCGACTGAGCCGAGTAAACATGACGAGCTTTGGGCAATATATACCTAGCACTAATAGAGAATATATAAAATATGTTTGTCTAAGTGGATAGGAATTGGAGGATAACAATTATTTCAGCTGTCAATCCTCTATTATCAGCGCATACAAAGAACTGCACTGAATATTACAATATTTTGATGCTTATTAATATTTCAACGGAAAACTGCCACTGACGGAAGTGGCTATCGGGAGAAGCTAGGTAGTATTGCTCTGTATAGAAATAGTTATTTCGTGCAAATTATGGAACGGATCAAAGTAGAGCTGTATTTCTACGACGCATCTCTTTCAATTATATACTGATTTAGCCATGGCTAAAGAATGTTTTATTTCTCACTTCGGCCCATTTCTTCCGGATGTACAGAAATGTAGCCGAAAAACAGCAGCATTTCTCATAGTCAGATGAACGACGTAAATGAATTACTAATTTATAAATGTCCTTCGGCAGCGTGTCAAAGAACCGTGTACTTTTGGTACATCCTAGATAAAGCCTGTGTTTATATAGGTGGGTCAGAAGTTAACGACATAGATGTTTATGCTGATGAAATTGGTGTACATTATTATAATACGGAATGGGTGTATTTTAATATAAACGGGTCTCACTATATTATTAAATATTAACCAAATCCTTGCAAGTTATCTGAACGAAGTCATCTCCGACTGGTCTAATTCTACAGACATCAAAGGAACCTAATCATCTTGTCTTCTGCTTGATGATGTACCTTCGGTGGCATTGCTCAGTCGCTGATGGATGGTGATACGTGGTTATGGCTTATGGATGATGCATTGGCCATCTACCAGTCTTCTTCCATCATCACCGATATGGCTCCTCTTCAGCTATTACGGTAGACACCTTTCTGTCTTGATACAAAGCGTTTATTGAAAGTTGCTGGCTCACAGCAATCGAATAAATACATCACGGCTTGTCATTTGTGGCGTCAAGTTGGTCGGCGCTTACGAAGGACTGTATATTGTTGTCTACCTGTTAGATTTTACTAACGACCTATTAATATATCAGTGGCATGGCACCTAAATACCTGTATGAACTGGTGACCATTGGAAAGTCATCTTGAAGATGCAGGTCATCCAGTCAGATACTACTGCAGTTAGCCGGATCTCGGCTCAAGTCATATGATGATTGTGCGTTTAGTGTTGCAGCCCCCACTTCGTTGAATGGATTCCTGGTGGATATTAGTAATACGCCGTCTTTTGAAAATCTTAAATCTGTTCTGAAAATACACCTGTTCAAGATTGCTGTCACAGATAAATAATGATTATTGCTTAAATATGTTATTGGGTTTTTACAGAAATATTATTTAGGGTATCACTGTACAGCGCATTTGAATGTCTCTTGCTAGCAATGGCGGTTTATTAAATAGACATTAATAATAATAATAATAATAATATTATTATTTGTATTTGTTATTGTTGTTATTTTTATTGTTATTGTTATTATTATTATTGGAAAGATGTACTTCTCTTTAATGGGAGATCATCGATACTGAGTGAACGAGAGAGTGAGTGGGTGATATTCGTAAAATTCTGAGAGACTAACTCAGTTCCTTGTTTAGCCTCAGTACTAATGACTCATATAGCCTGGGGGTGACTCCCGTGGAAGCAACCCACAATTCCAGGTATGTTCCGAATTCGAACCCTGATCTTACGATTTACAGTGCAGTGCTGCTATACGCACTATCTAAGCATTATCGGACCACCTGCAGGTGTATGACTTAATATATGAAAATGTTTTTTAAAACCTGTCAAGGTTCAGGATTGATGATTGATTGGTAATTGATGTTTTACTGCCACTTTTGTGCACATAGTAGGCTCCGAAGGTAATGAAGCGAAGTGAAAGATGAAACACCCTTCAAATATGCCCACGCCGAGATTTGAACTGAAGTGGTAGTGATCTGTGACCCAACGCGCTACCAGTTAGACGACGGTGTCGCCAGTCAAGGTTTAGGATATTTCTGTTGTATGTATTTTATTCTGTTTGATGACATTACTCATTTTACTATCTCTAAATATGTCAATTATCGTATCATGCATACAGACGCATGAACATATATTCACACTCATACATTAACATATATACACGCGCGCGATTAATCAATATCAATCATTCAACAAT
Source organism: Paralvinella palmiformis (assembly GCA_025642065.1). Classification (NCBI taxonomy): domain Eukaryota; kingdom Metazoa; phylum Annelida; class Polychaeta; order Terebellida; family Alvinellidae; genus Paralvinella; species Paralvinella palmiformis. The sequence goes on along the minus strand of JAODUP010000308.1, from coordinate 457,162 downwards.
CCAAGTTAAATATGAGGTGTTTCATATTCTGGGATTTAGTGTGCGGCATCTTCCAAAAACTGATGACAGTAAGGACAGTTACTTAAATTTATTTCATCATCATCATCATCATCGTCGTCGTCGTCATCATCATCATCATCATCATCATTCATCATCATCATTAGATTATGCCGACGAGTGTAACACATCTACACAATAATAACTCATAACAGCGATGTCGTAACATAAACGCTCACACAGTTGTCCCGTGTCACTCCGAGATTCTATATCAAACAACAACAGCGCCACCTGGGATCCGTCAAACAGCCAACAGTCAACCATCGAAACGTAAGCTTCTACCACAACATGGGCGAGTCACCAACACACACACACACACACACACACACACACACACACCAATAAGCCGAGAGCAGTATGGACCAATAGAAAAGTCACGTCTATACAAATAGATCCAGACTGTTCCGTGACGTGTAGCCGGAAGCAAGCTTTCCCTCTGTAAATAAGCCCATTTCGTCCACTGGAAGGCAGCCACAATGGCAGCTAATAATACCGTCTCGCCGCCGCCGCCTTAATACGCCATCAGAGCTCCAAAGCCGGGCTCGGGGTTGAAGAGATAAGATAGCGCGTTTAAAGATGGTCCCCATCCTTGATACGGGCCCGTGTGGGCAGTCGACTCTAAACGTCGTCTCCTTATTATGGTCTTACGTTACAGCGACGTCGGGCCATTTTAAGGCATCCGTCTATAGCCTCATTCGGTGTCTATTTTTATGACATCCGCCAATGGCATTCAGTTTATTTGTTGGATGTCAGCGATCTGCCTGGGTTGGGGTTTTTTTCCTTCTTCTTTTCCTCTCTCCCTCCCTCTCTCTCTCTCTCTCTCTCTCTCTCCTTTTCAATCCGCGATTTAACGAGCAAAGAAAGTCGATTCGATAATGCGTTCCTCTTTTTACAAATACAATTTTACATCACCTTCTTCAATATCTCCGACGGCTACTGTTGTTCGGGTTTGGTGTTGTTGTTTTTGTTTTTGTTGTTGCCTTTTTTATTCTGTTCAAAGAAACTGTAAACGACTGGATATGTTGTTAGAAAAGTGCGATTCTGGACGAATTATCCCCTGGCCACTTCCTGCCGCCTCAAAACCACCGGAAGTGAGATTAATTGCGGCGCGTGCGCTTTACTTTGGCGCCGGTTTCCTTTAAATACGACTTCCGGAGGTGGTGATCTTTTTTTAATGAAACAGTCTTTTATATTTTATTAGCACTCGGTGCGATATTAATTCGCGGAATTAATGCGGCCCGCTTTTCTATTTCAGAAAATATTACTAATTTTGTGTTTCTCCCTTCGTTCGTTCGTTTCTTCGTTCCTACGTGCACTTATGAAGACTTTGATTGATATCACCCGGTTTTGTACTCAGATAACTCTGCCAGTGGAAACGTTGGGGGGGGGGGTTTGCATTAGGGAAAAATTTAAAAAAACCTTTTTATTGAAAAAAAGAATAAAAAAATATTTAATATATATATATATATATATATATATATATATATATATATAATATATAATAATATATTAATATTTAATTTGAAAAAAGGGGGGTTTTTTGGAAAAATTTTCTAATAAAAACCAAAAAATTGGGGTTTTCAACACGAAAAAACATTTCGGCCCTTTTTTAAAGGGGTTTTTGGGAAAAATTTTAATAAAAACAAAAAAAAAATTTAAAGGGGAAAAAAAAATATGAGAGAGAGAGAGAGAGAGAGAGAGAGAGAGAGAATGAGAGAGAGAGAATGGGAGAGAGAGAATGGGAGAAAAGGAGAATGAGAGAGAGAGGGTGTGTGTGCGTGTGCGCGCGCGCGCATGTGTGTGTGTATGTGTGCATGTGTGTGTATTTGTCCTCTATGTGTGCTATGTTTATCTCTACATGCCTCTTACGTACTGAACCCCTTATTTTTTATTCTACGACTGTTATTTTCAAAGGTTGATGTTTCTGGTCAATTACATTGTCAGAGTAATTTCTTTATACAAAATTAACATCAAGTTATTAGTTACTAATAATAAGGCAGGGTCTATTTTACTTCACCAAAATATTCGATTACATTAGTCCACGCCGTATAAGACGACCCCTTCTGCCAGAGTGATTTTATTATGTACAGAATACATTTGCAAACATGGACACAAATTAAAATTAATCTATTTTAAAAATTGCAGCATAGTTGATTGCGTTGCTTTTGGATTGCATTGGATTGTTGGATTGTGGACATGGTGTCCAGACATTTGGCCACATCATCCAACAACTGAGAATTGTTGAATGTCAATGCAGAATCCATCAATCGTCGGAGGTGAGTGTGATACTCTGATATATTGGATGGAGGAGCTGGTGGTGGCAGTTGTTCATCATCAACAGCATTTATCTCATCATCGTCTTCATCTTGTCAACCAGGAGCTTTGAGCAATAGGTCCTCCTTCCACGCATTACTAAGTGGTGCAGTGGTATCTGTATTGGTGCCATGGTCAATCTAATCAGCCCATTGAGTGCCATCCACGTGCTGGTCAGTGTCTTGATCTGGGGGTGGAATGTCAATGACCCGCCCAGCTTGCTACTCACCAAATACGCAACGCGAGAAGCACTTCTGGATCGTCTCCGGGCGCGACCTCCCCCCGGGCTCGTCTAGTCCGCAGGATGACATCCAAAACAGTCACTTTCTTAGCAAGCTCGCTTACATTAGCCACTTCAATCGTGTGGTGCAAGATATGGTTGAGTAGGCGACGGCGGTAGTCCGCCTTCAAAGGGCGGATAATCCCAGGATCACGTGACTCTATATGTGAGGTGGTGTTGGGGGGGGGTGTGGAGGAACGGCTGTTTCACGTTGCTGAGATCAACTGTTGGTTGGGCGAAGCAATTGTCCACAAACATCAAGATCTTGCATTTTGGGGGGACCATCTTGTTGTTGATTTTCTTCAGCCAATCGATGAACAGTTCAGATGACATCCAGGCTCTACGGTTGGCATGGTACGTCACTGCCAATATTCCCCCATTTTAAGTCACGTAAACAACACTTTCTATAATAAAGATAGTTGTAGTGACAATTGTGACATATGACACATTTGCTCGGGTTATTTATGCACCAAAATATTTCCCAGCGGCTACTCCATCAATAGAATAATTAAAACGTACTCAGCGATCTACCCCAATACCTATTCAGTGATGTGCTCCACTATTTGCAGTACCTTGATACAACATAGATCTATACTAACGTTACGCCAATGTGTAAAAACATGCAAAATGACCCCATCGTTATTCGCGTTTTCCGGGGAAATACCCAACATGGCGTCGGATCTTGGGAAATGTTCGTGAACGTTTTTGTTGCGTTGATATAGTATTTTTATGGGGCCTATCTAATGGTTTGGAGTTACGGTTGTGGCTAGTATGGTGTATCCGTTATGGGTATAAAATAAAGACTTTTTAACGTTTATGTTAATCTGCCACTAATTCCGTTTCTCACATCAACTGGCTGTTGGTTTCCGACTGTTTCAATTGCGCGTCATTTGTGGTCGCTTATACAGGTCAGAACGTCGACCTTTTGCCACGATTGGGAGGTCGTGGCTGGCGTGAGACAGGTGGTCAAAAGCATGGGGGAGTGATCCGTGCAGAGAAAGTTGTCGTATATAACAGGTGGTCAGTCCTTACAGTGGTCGCTCAAAGCAGGGACCAATGTAGTAAAAGTTACTTCCATTTATGGAAGGACAACACATAGTTTACTAGTTTAGTTTTATAAAATGGTCTCAATATAAATAAGGCATTATTCGGGTAACATTGATTAAATCAGTGTGCGCATAGGATGGAGCTGGTTGTGTGCTAAGTGGTTTGTTGGCTTAAATTAGGCACTTGCTTAAATAAAGCATTTGACACTTGCTTAAATAAGGTATTTGACACATTTTTGCAATATGTGATTTGCTTAGAAGTATATTTTGGTTAAGTATAAACTTGAAGTCTGTATCCTGCGTCTGTTATTGTTTTTTTTTTTTTTTGTATACTCTTAACCATATGGTCAATGTATCATATATCATGTTTCCAATATTGCTTGTAAATATTATGGCTAGTTCGCAACAGCGATTGAATGGTTTACTGTTTGTAAATTATCCCCATTCATAAGTTAGTAATTTCTTTTTGATGTTAACTTTCTTGAATCTACTGAAAAAAATATCTGTATTAATAATTTAACAATAAGCATCCATATCTGTATTACAACCCAGAGAGTTATTTGTTCGTTTGAAGAATATCTTTTAACCCTTTTCCAGTCTCTTTCGTGAAATAGCATTTCTAACAATCCTCGCAGAATGAATTACCCTTTATAAACCGGGATATTACCTTTTGTCGTTACCTTTCAAAAAGGTCCTGGCACTAATTCGTCTCGTTTCAGGTATTTTTTAGCTAACGCTAACATTTCAGAAGTATCAGATCTGACGCAAAATTAGCGAGCCTGAACAAACATTAACCTGTTGACTACGGACAATCTGGAAACGTTTATTAAAATGACTGTCCACTCTCAGAAAATATATTTTAAATATGTAACGCTTAGAACAGTAACCAAAATTTCCACAATAATAATCGTAGTCCCTGCATACGATCTTTTCAGTCGTCTAGTGGGTTCTTATCTTGAATTTCAAATTGAGGATTAGCTGAATACATGATGTTCCTGATGCCCGATACTGTAACGTATTTGTTATTATTTTATAAGGTACACACTACACCCGACCACATATGTTTTGTGCCCGAGCGGCCTCCGAAGGTAATGAGGTGTAGTGACATACGAAACATCCTCTAGACGTGGCCACGCTGAGAATCGAACTCGGGTGATTGAGATATGTGGCCAACCGCGCTACCAACTGGACCATTGATCACATGAAGAGCCATCTTAATTCGGGTTCAAGCCCCCCTCCAAAATAATAAAATAATAATAATAACATACCAGTTCTGCATTATTAAATGACCTTCTCCAGCACCAAACACTCAACACTTCCTGTAATACGGGTTCCTTTTATACACGCCCCCGGCGACAAATTATCTTCATGACAGTTTCAGCCAGTCGTATATTGATGATGTGTAGCCTAACTGGGCGGGGGGTTGTCTGTTAAACTTTTAATCTAATCACCGAAGGTGACTAACCGCATCTGTTCCACGCTGACGTGACCGAGAGAACTACAGGTTTTCTGTGGATTGGCCATTGTGAACGAGCATGCCGTACGACATGTGCCTCGAGCTGGCGAGATTAATAAGAAATTGCCTCCTAGCTCTGGCTAACGGTAAAATTGGATTAAACTGAACACCTACCTATAAGCGATGCAACGCCAGTCCCCCACGGCTGAGAAACCGCTGCTGTGTGAGCCGATGAAAACTCGACCAATAATAAATTATATTAAATGTGATTTAGATCTGACAGCAGATAACTGGTTTACTCTTGGCACGTACTGTCTTTTGTTGTCGACGTCGCAGTTGTTGGGTCTGTTTTTATTCGGTGATCTGCGGGTAAATAAATTCGTACTGGATTGGATTAAGTCTTTCGTTGGCTATGTCTGGTAACAGTTCTGGCTCATCGAAAGGGGTTACATCGGTTTTGCACGCAGTCATTGTGTAGATGATAAATGATTATTATTATTATTATTATTATTGATGTTTTACGGCCACTTTATGCACATGGTAGGCTGAATAGGCAGAGCGAGCTCCAAGTGTAATGAAGCGAAGTTAAAGATGATACGCCCTTCGGATATGCCCACGGCTAGATTCAAACTCAGGCGGTAGTGATCTGTGATCCAACGCACTACCAGTTAGACCAAGTAGGCGCCCCGCACTCGTGGTGTAGAAGATTAGAGCCAGATTATAGTAGTACCCCATAATTATGTCCCCCATCTAACTATCTAGCCGGAACATTTCTACGAAGACATATATATATATATATATATATATATATAACTCGGCAGACCATTATTTAAATTGATTACGACTCACGTTGAATATGACGAGTTTAAAATTCAATGTTTTAAATTTTAGAATGTTAAACATTTGTCTTATTTAGTGGCAACAACATAATTTTTTATCCTAGCTCAACTTTGTATAATAAAAAGAAAACGTTTTATGTCTTTCTCTGTGTGTGTGTGTGTGTGTGTGTGTGTGTGTGTGTGTGTGTGTGTGTGTGTGTGTGTGTGTGTGTGTGTGTGTGTGTGTGTGTGTGTGTGTGTGTGTTTTAGCTGTGTATAATAAGGCACAGCCACAGGAGAATCTCGAACCGTGAATTCAAACTCTGGACGTTTCTTCAGGGGACTGAATCCAGAGTGGCGACTTTTCTTGCTGAAACATGTGTAATGTCTCACCAATGTCCCCTTGGGTATGCCCACGCTAGATTCGAACTCAGGCGGAGTCACTGTATCCAACGCACTAAGTTTTGACAAGTAAGCACCCCGCACTCGTGGTGAGAAGATTAAGCTTAATTATCCCCAATTAGTCCCCCATCTAAACTACGGACATTTCTACAACTGCTATATATATATATTAATATATATAATAGACCATTTTTAAAATTGTTACGTCCTTGAATATCAGTTTTTTAAAAAGGGCAAAGTTTTAAATTTTAAGTTAACATTTGCTTTTTAAAATAATTTTTTTTTCCCGATAACTTTTTTAAAAAAGAAAAGTTGTTTGTTGTTTCTTGTTGCTCTCTCTCTCTCTCTCTCTCTCTCTGTGTGTGGGGGGTCTCCTTTGTTTTTAAATATTGTTACTGATGCTGATAATATATTGTTGTTTTGTGTTTTTGTGTTTTCTGAGATTTTGTTCATCACTTTTTACTTGAACTTGAACAATTTCTGCTCGAATCCCTTATTTTAGGTGTTATATAATCGAATCCTGCTGGTGATGGCGAACAATGCCTATAGTCCTAACATTGTCACGAATATTCTGTTGTTAATAAGACAGTGATGTAGTGATGTTCGACATCCCAGGAAAACATCATTCAAATTCAGGAATGAGTCACCGGATGTTTTGCAGCGCAGTTCTCTAATAACTGTACTATCGGTGAGGGGGGGGGTACTGATAGCAGCACAATCGTAGCATCACCTCCAGCAGTAGCAACAACAACAACAGTGGTAGTACTACTACTAGTAATAGTAGTAGTGG